>CANXYC011098688.1:0-27674 GCA_948193065.1 Aleurites moluccanus | reverse complement strand
GTTTATTTTTCTGTATGATTTTCAAATAAATAAAATAAGTCCATTTACATTCACGTTTATTCTTTTCTTTATTCAAAAATAATGTTAAATCCATAAAAACTCGAAGGGGCTGTAAAATGACCATTTTGCCCCCAGTTCACCAAAAATTCAAAATTTCCTGATTTTGTCCTAACTGACTTTAAATCACTTCTATGCCTAAAATTAGGTCATATAACATGCATAACTATCAATTTCATGCACATATACATCATATAAGCATATTATAAAGAAAGAAAAAATTTCCCCCTAAGTCGCCTTTAAGGGTCCCTATAGGGTTTAGGTTGAGGTGTTACAATTAGCCAAAAATTACTGACTCAAATCTGATTTCAACAACTATATAAACCCTAGCTCATTCTTTACATTTTTAACTTAATTACCTCAATTATTTGTCAAATCAAACCTTAGAACTCTTAAACACAATTAAAAATTATAAGTTTATAATTATTACCTCAAATAAAAATACTTGAATCCCACCTGCTTTTGCTCCACCAAAAGCTTGAACACTAATTTTCTATCCTATTTTCTTCATAAAGCTTCTTCCTTCTTCAATTTCCTACCTATTTTTGGTTGATTTTTTAAAAAGGTTAGAAGACATGTTTTTTTGGTTTTTCTCCCCTCCATGGTTTGGTTCCCCCTCTCCAAAAATGGCAGCCAACATATACTTATCATCTTTTCAAAAGCCAACAAAAATTTGAAGATAAAAAAAATAATAGAAAATTTTAAAATTTTGGTGATTTAATACCTTTCCATTAATTGATAAAACAATTACTTATTTTCTATCAAAATAATCTTATTCTTACTATTATGTCTGTCCACCTTGGCCTAATTCTAGAAAATGTGGGTCCCACAATTTTGTTTAATTGCACTTTTGGCCTAAATTCTTTTCTTATTTGCATTTTTGACCCCAAAATTTTCTATAATTTATTTTGTCTATTTTGTTTAGATTCAATCTCAAGTGTGGAGAGTGAAATACCTTATTTTAAGTTAGCCTATCATTTAAAAATAGTTCTAGATCATGGTGCAAATGTTGTCTTTCACATTGCATCTGCTCGTCACATTGTCTATCTTGCTCCTGAAATCGACTCTCTACATCTTGCACATGCTCCTGTACAAGCCTATCTATCTCTTCTTGAATAGCCTCTGATATAGGAGGTGGTGGAGCAGAAGAAGAAGAGTGTGCCAAGATGGTTATAGAACTAAGGGCCTGAGAACCAATGTCATGTACTTGACCCTTCGTAGATCCCCCAATAGCGTGAAAATATAAATCATGTTCATCAACAGGAGTAGGTTTAGTGGATCTTGGACTAGGCTGTGATAACTGCTCGCAAAGATTATTAATATCCTTATGTATTCATTTTATGCTATCACACTAGAAACATATTTAAAAGCACTTAATAAAAAATTATTAAACATTAGTATTTACATGAATCCTTCGAGATCTGGTGTCGATAAAAGAATGCCCGTCATATCTCTTAGAGTGAGTATGGATAAAAAACTCGACAGGCAGAGGGTTGACGTCATAATCTCTCAGCCTATTAATAATTTTTTATTAGTATTAAATTCAGGAGCAACTATTAAAATTAAAGACTATTATCGATTTTATTAATTATTACCAATCGTGCATTATGTTGTGCATCAGATAACGATCCTCCTGTGTGTCTGGATGGACCGGACCTCCAATTTCTATTCTTTTGCTATGACTCTTATGATTATATATAAGCTAGAATTCAAGAGAAGCATGATATATATGCCTTCGATCCCGTACTTCATCTCCAATCCATCGTGGCTTCAGTTTACTATTTATCTCATTCAACATGTCCTTGTACAGCAGAACAACCTTTTTAAAGAAGGCAGTATGGACTAAAGCATCAATTACCTCATCCCATAGGCAGCGTTTCTTTAAAAATTGTTCCAACCATATAAATATTAGCAAATGTACCGAATTTTAGCAAATATTAGGAAAGTAAAAGTGAAATATTCATTGAAAAATAAAAAATTATATAATAACTTCATATAACACTTCAACAATCATATGACAGTCATTCAAAGTTTTAGCAAAATCTCTCTTATAATATGAACATAAACCTGCTTAATTCAAATCCAGGTAACACTTTTACAATCATTCAACAATCAACTCAATTATAAACTAAAATACTATCACATATAGACCTCATGCAACTTTTTTACTTTTAAGATATAAATTGAATTTTAATGAGTACATTGCATTTCAAATATTGAATAATGGAGACCTATAGATTCTATAGAAATTTCGGCAGAATCTCCCCTATAATTTGAATATTAACCTCTTAGAAAAAATAATTTAAACACTTTTATTTTATCAACAAACATCAAACCAATCAACCATTCAAAAATCATTCAATTTTGCCCCATTTTAGCATCCATATTATGTCCCATCCGCCTTATCAAACCAATCAACCATTCAAAACTCATCCAATTCATATTATTTCACATCATTCTAACATGCAAGAATTCAATACATTCATACCTTAAACTCATTCCAGTAGAAGTCTCTGGTGGATTGTGTTACTTTCTTTCATGTATAAACCTCTACATCAATCTTCTATTCAAAAATCTATCCATATGATGCGGGAGCAACGATCAAATAGATCCAAACTATGAAAAAAATAAATAACAGGATCATATTATATCTTCATACATTAACAGAGATAAAAGTATTATACTATATGAATATACCTCCCAGTAGTGACAACGACAATAAGTTTTCATATAGGTTGTAGTGTTGCTGGAGCATTCATAGTAGTGGAGCTGCAAGTGTATCATCTCTAGATGATGTAGTAGGTGGAGCTGGAGGTGTATGAGATGTGGATGGTACAATAGTGGTAGTGATTGGTGTAGAGGTGGCAGATAGTAGAGAGTGAATAGTCGGTACTAAGACAGTAGGTGATACAGTTGTGGTGGACTATACAAACATCATGGCCAAAATAAATGGATATGGCCTACATGAAGAAGGATCAGTCAGGATAGGAGGAGATGGCTTAGATGTAGGGGAACCAGTTAGGATAGTAGGAGATGGCCTAGAAGGTGCAGCAGTGTCCAGACGAGGACGAACTACCCATCGTAAACCTAAACTAAAGTAGTAGTTGAACCACGCCTAGATGGTGCAGAATGTGTACCTCGACCGCAATCTTAGTCTGATGGAGTATCATCTCTAGCCATTTGTATAACATGTAATTTATATTAGTTATGTATATAATTGAACAAATTATAATATTATAAAAAAATAACTCAGAATGTATTTCAATAAAGGTATATTATAAAAAAAAATGGCTCGTTAATTCATTAAGTACTAATTACCAGAACTGATATGGAAGTCCACTAGTCACTATCAATATATTTAGTTTCATCTTCATCCAATATTTCATCGGATGATTCTGTATCTAATTGGACCTTAATCTCTTCTTCTAATTCATCATCAACCTTCTCTATTTTAATGAACGAACCATTTGAATTGGTTAGTAATTTAGGTGGCTCGTTATCTATAATTTTAATTATAAGCACATCTAAATCATCTTCCTGGAATGGTGATTCTGATGATTTCTTATTACTGATAGTTCCATCCTTAATTTCAACCATTGATCTAGCTTTGATTTTACATGTTGCCTACCAATCTGCTTTATCCTTTCTCAGACTTGGATAAGATATGTAGTATACTTGACAAGCTTGCATTTCCAATATAAATGGTTCATTTTTATTAATCTCCTTTATGATTAATAGATGTAAGGTTATATTCATTATGCACTTTCATTCCCACATTCGTTGTAGGATCAAACCAATCACACTTGAATAATACAATTCTCTTGATCGGAAGGGCAGGGTATTATAATTTTGACACCTCCATCAACTTATCATAATAATCATAAGTGTTTTCGTTATAGTTAGAGCCCTTTATATAAACCCCACTATTCATTGTTGACATATGATAACCATGTACTTCAGTATGAAGTTTGTATCCATTCATAAAGTATACCAGATACATTGTCACCATTGTTAATAAACATTTAGCTAAGTCTATGATGAATTGGTTTGTGATGCTATTTGTAGGTTCATTAGCCTATATTAATAAGAAACAAATAAGATAACTCATTGACAACTCATTTACACAATAATTATAAATGAAAATAAATGAACAAGCTTTTATGATGTAATACTCACGAATGGCTCGAACCAACTTGAAATTTTAACTCCAATTTAGCATCAACCTTTTCTTTGGATATGTTTAGGGTATATTGCTTCAACATTTCAATGTATTTGCTTCATAATAATTCAATATATTAATAAAACCAATATTTTAATTTTTATTATTTAAACTATTAATATAATTTTAATAACTTACTCAATATAGTCTGAAACTTTAAAGCAATTTAAAAGAATGTAAGTTTGAGCTGCCTTATATTCTTCTTTAGTCAACATTATTCTTTTAGGTCGACCAAATGATTTACCAGGACGAGTGGATATTGACAAATTGTCAAGAAAATTATCCCCCTCTACACTTCTACCGTCATCATTCCAGGGTACTTTTCAATGCCTTGTAAAAATATGTGGTTCAAAATAGTACGAGCAAAAATGATGACTCTTCTTCAACTAAATATGCATTGCATATTGAACTCTCAACTTTAGTTTTATTCTTGAAATTATGTTTCAAATATCACAAAAATCTATATAATGAAGACATTATGTTGTTTTAACAATTAAAATTAATGCATATCCATAATCTAACTTATATATAGATATATATATATATAACCTCTGAAATGGATACATCCATTGATACTGAACAAGTCCAACTGCCCTTGCTTTGTATGCAAGATGTACCACAAAATGTTCTATTGAGTAAAAAAATCTAGGAGGAAAAATACGTTCCAATTTGCACAAAATCAAGGGAATGTTTATTTCCAACTGTATCTTGTCCTCATCCTTAATGATTGAAGCAGTTAGTTCTTTAAAATATAAACTCAACTCCGTAAGTGGTTTCCAAACCTTATATGGTAGAAGTTCTTAAAATACAATAGGGATAAGTCTTGGCATGAACATATAATAGTCGTGGTTTTCATACCAAACAACTTAAGCTTCTGCATGTCAACACATCGACCCAAATTTGATACATATCCATCAGGAAATCAGAGGGTTTCAAGCCATTCACATAAGACTTGTTTGCTTTGTTTGTCCAACATATAATAAGCCTCAGGATATTTCCCTGAAGCAATGTTATGATCTAACTCTAGTTCTCGATAATATTGCTTAAGATCTTTCTTTGACTTAGCATTATCTTTTGTTTTACCGTCTATATTTATAACCACATTAAACACATTCTCAAGCATATTTTTTTTAATGTGTATGATATTCAAATTGTTTCTAATTAGGTTGGCACTTCAGTATGGAAAATCCAAAAAATACTACATTTTTTTCAACCAGTATTTTTCCCAATTCTATCATTCCACTCTTCTCATCTAGGTTTTGTCACTTTTTCAAGGCATAAATTATCTATTGCACCTAAGATCTTGATTCCTAACCATATGGGTGGAGCCATTTCATCAAATTTTCTATTCTTAATGAACCCATTTTTTTCACATCTGAAATGATGATTTAAAAGCAAGAATTTATGGTGATTATCAAACCAAAATTACTTACCACCTTTGGGAAGACTAAGGGCATCACTATGGTCCATGCAATAAGGATATGCCAATTTTCCTTGTGTACTCTATCCAGACAACATATTATAAGCTGAAAAATCACTCATAATCCACACAAGAGTAGCTCGCATTTGAAAATTATGTTTTGTCGATACATCAAATGCTTCAACCCCAATTTACAATTACTTCAATTCTATAATTAGAGGCTGCAAGAATACACCTAACTTTTATTTTGGATTATTTGGTACAAGAACTATAATAGAAAGAAAAAAAAAATTCTCCTTCATACACATCCATGGAGGCAAATTATAGGGCGTAACTATGATTGGCCACTATGAATACCGTTGTCCTGATTGACCAAATGGTTGAAACCCATCAGTGCATAAACCCAAACAGACATTGTGTATTTCAGATGCAAAATGTGGATTAACATGGTTGAAATGTTTCCATGCTTTTGCATCTGAATAATGTTGCATCACACCATCATCGAATTCATGCTCAGTGTGCCATATCATGTACTTTGCAGTGGCTTCAGAAGCATACAGTCTCTGCAACCTTGAAGTCAAAGGAAAATATACATTTTATTTATTGGCACATCTGTTTTAGACTTTCTAGCACCGTGACACCTTGGCTTATGTCTAGGATAATTACAAAATTTGCATGAATTCAAATCACTATCGTCACCCTAATAGATCATGCAATTTTTCTTGCAATAGTTAATTTTCTGCACTGAGAGTCTCAAACCTTACATCAACTTCTTAGTTTTATTGAAATTGTCGACCATTATATTATCCTCGAGCAACGACTCCTTATATAAGGTCAATATCTCATCATAACACTTCTCAGATAAATGGTGTTCAAATTTGATATTCGACAGTTGAGCAACTGCACTTAACTTAGGAAGGTTTCTACAATCAGGCTACAACTCTTCGTTAGTTGTATCAAACATGTCAGATAAATTTGACATTCTAGAATTGGAGACTCCTCACTCCCATTTCAATTAAAACAAGGACCAGTCTTATCAATCACCATTATTTCATATGTGTTGGTATATTCATTACAACATTATAATTTGACAGTTGTATTTCATGCACACAGTTTCCAGATCGACTGGTCTCACCAAGCAAATACTAGTTGTAATAACCTGGAACAAACTATTTTTGGACAAGATGCAACCTAACAGTATCGGTGTTAAAGAAACTTCGGTTCTGACACTTCTTATAATTACATGGATATCTTATATTCATTCCATCCATAAACTAAGGTTGAGATATAGAAAATTCAATAAACTCATTTACACCATTTAGGAATTCCATCCGTAAAGATTGTCCTTAAGCCTAGAATATATCCATTCTCTATTGGATGACATATTTTCTTCCTGTAAGATAGCAACTGTGAACATGATGGGTTTATTTATAAAATCATTATCACTTTTACATTTTCTATATATTTCTTTTAGGTTATTCAATATCTAAAATTAACTCCTTATCTCTTCCCTTTTATAAGGTAAGAACCTAACCCATTTAGAAATTCATTGCTACATAACCATATTGATACATTCTATAAATATTTTTGCTAAAAATTCGGCAGCATCTCCTTACAGTTCTCCAAAGTGCAGCAATTGAAAAATGTCATAAGTTGACACATTTTTCAATATGCACTCAGAGAAAAAAATATGAGTTACAGTTACCAAATTCTTAAGTACTTGTATGGTATAGAATGTAACAAACAAGGTACAATAGTCAATGACATTTCTAAACTATCCAACATGGACAATTCAGTTATATCCGATGAGAAGGACACGAAAAGAGTAACTATTGTTATGATTAAAAAAAATTTAATCCTAAAAATAAATAATATATATATATGTACATTCACTAGAAGGATTAAATTTTAGAAGGAGGTTAAGGAGGCTTTGAAGAGAAAAAAATTTGGGAAAGCATGTGGCGTCGATGTAATACCTATTGAAGTATGAAAGTGTCTGGATGATATAGGGGTAGCTTGATTGCCTAGATTGTTTAACAAAATTCTAACTTCAAAGAAAATGTCAGATGAATGGAGGATGAGCTTTTTAGTACCCATTTTAAAAAACAAGGGAGACATTCAGAGTTATTCAAAATATAAGGAAATTAAGCTAATGAGTCATACTTTGAAGTTGTGAGAAAGAGTTATAGAACACTACTTACGTGGTGTTACATCTATATCTGCCAACCAATTTGGCTTTATGAAAAGTTAATCAATAATATAAACAATTTTTCTCATTAGAAGCTTGATAGAGAAATATAGAGATGCGAGGAAAGACTTGCATATGGTTTTCATTGACTTGGAGAAGGCTTCTGACAAAGTTCCAAAATGGTGGGTGTTAGAATGTAAGGGTATATTGATTAGGTACATACAAGTTTTGAAAGATATGTGTGACAGAGTAACGACAAGTATGCGCATAGTTGGAAAAGACTCAAGAGATTTTCCTATATCTGTTGGGCTACATCAAGGGTCCATAGTAAGACCTTACCTCTTTGCTTTGGTTATGGATGAATTAACAAAGCATATATAAGAGAAAATTCTATAGTGCATGATGTTTGCAGATGACATTATACTAGTAGATGAGACATAAAAGGAAGTTAATAGGAATTTAGAGTTGTGGATGAGCACTTTGAAGTCTAAGGGTTTCAGGTTAAGTAGAACCAAGATAGAATACATACATTGCAAGTTTAGTGAAGGCCAACGTGGGGATAATAAGGGAGTTAGTTTGGATGGAGTGACATTATCCCAAAACATTCATTTTAAATATTTAGGCTCAATCCTACAAGGAAATGAAGGATGTGAAGAGGACGTTAGCCATAGGATAAAGACTGGATCGTTGAAATGAAGGCTTATCACATGAGTTTTATACGACTATTAAATTCCACTCAAGTTGAAAGGTAAGTTCTACCGTACAACAATAAACCTGCTATGATGTATGATAACGAGCATTGGGTAATGAAAGGGCAACATATCTCTAAGATTTGTGTTGCTGAAATGAAGATGTTGAGATTAATGTGTGGATGTACTAGAATGGATTGCATTCGGAATGAATGTATTAGAGAAAAAGTTGGAGTAGTTTGCATTGAGGATAAATTTAGAGAAAATAGGTTAAGATGGTTTGGACATATGAGTCGTAGGCCTAGCGATGCACCGATTAGAAAAGTAGACTATATTAAGTTAGATGTTAGGAAGAAAGGTAGAGGTAGACCTAAACTGACTTAGGAAATAGTGATTAAGGATGACTTAGTTACTTTAGATCTTTCTACAGACATAGCTTATGACCACTTGGAATGAAAAGAAAAATCCATATAGCCGATCCCAATTAATTTGGGACTAAGGCTTTATTGAGTTGAATATATATCCATATAGCTAAACAAGTGTAAACAAATTTGGCTACATCTCTCTTAATATTGGGCCACCAATAGTGCTCTTTTAGATTATGGTACATCTTTGTAATTCTAGGATGAACATTATAATGTGCATAGTGCATTTCTTTCATAATTTGCTCTATAAGCCCATCTTCATCTGGTACACATAACCATTTCCCACATTTTAATATTCTATCTTCTACTGTGAATTCAAGAGCTTTCCCAGCTTGAACATCTTTTTATAACTTCAATAACTGAGGACCCCTGTCTTGTACTGACTTAATCTCATCAATCAATGTTTGCTTCACATGAAACTGGGCTATCAGAGTTTGATTTGGATCCTGGATCCCCAATTCCAATTGGACTTCCATATCAAGTAATTCTTTCATTTCCCTGATTAATGGTCTCCTTGCAACTACAATATGGGTTAGACTTACCATAGATTTCTAGCTCAAAGCATTAGCTATTATATTAACTTTGCTTGGATGGTACAATATTTCATAATCATAGTCTTTAAGTAATTCAACCCATCTTCATTGTTGAAGGTTCAAGTCTTTTTGCTGCAGGATATACTGTAAGCTTTTATGATCTATATAGATCTCATATTTTGCCCCATACAAATAATACCTCCAAATCTTTAAGGTAAACACTACTGCAACCATCTCCAAATCATGTGTGTAATAATTCAACTTGTGCTTTTTTAATTGGTGAGAAGTATAAGCAATAACCCTCTTATGCTGCATCAGAACACAACCTAGTCCAACTCTGGATTCATCACAATACACTGTGAATTTGTCATTCTCTATTAGTAAGTCTAATACTAGTGCTGATGCAAGGCAAGATTTTAGAGTTTGAAAACTCTTCTCACATTCATCTACCCATTGGAATTTCTTTTGTTTTCTAGTCATCTTGGTCAACAAAGCTGCAATCTTTGAAAAGTCTTTAACAAATCGCCTGTATTAACCAGCCAAACCGAGAAAACTCTATACTTCTATTATATTAGTAGGTAGTGGCCAATTAGCTACAACTTCTACTTTCTGTGGATCTACCTTAATGCCATCTTTATTTACAACATGCCCAAGGAAACACACTTCAGTAAATCATAATTAACACTTCAACAATTTAGCATACAATTTATGTTTCCGCAATGTCTTCAGCACTATTCTCAAATGCTATTCATATTCTTCTTTGCTTTTAGAATAGATAAGAATGTCATCTATAAATACAATAACAAATTTATCTAAATAAGGCTTGAATATCCGATTCATTAAATCCATGAAAGCAATATGAGCTTTAGTCAACCAAAATGGTAACACAAGAAATTCATAACTACCATACTGGGTTCTGAATGCAGTTTTGGGCACATCTTCTTTCTTAATACGCAGTTGATGGTAACCCAATCTAAAGTCAATTTTTGAAAAATGACTAGCTCCTTGCAACTGATCAAACAAATCATCAATTTGAGGCAATGGATATTTGTTCTTGATGGTCACTTTATTCAACTGTTGGTAGTCAATACATATTTAAAGTAAGCCATCCTTATTTTTAACAAACAATACTGGAGCACCCCACAAGGAACTGCTCAGTCTAATAAATCCTTTATCTAGCAATTCTTGCAACTACACTTTCAATTCTTTCAATTATGTAGGATCCATTCTATAAGGATAGATATAAATTCGATCAGTGTTGGGATAAACTTCAATATCAAATTCAATCTCTCTTTCTAGTGGCAAACCTGGAAAATCTTCAGGAAATACATCTGAAAACTCTCTGATAACATGAATTTGATCAATTCCCTTTGAAGTTTTCTGAGTATCAATTACACTCGCCAGATATGCAGGATATCCTTTTCGTAGGAGTCTTCTTGCCCCAATAGTTGAAATAAGTTTAACTTCCAGATCACTCTTATTACCTTGATACACAAATTCATCATGCCCTTCCAGCTGAAATTTAATCTTCTTCTCATAATAATCAATCATTGCATGGTAAGTTCTAGCACATGTAATTCCACTAGGTTAGCAGGTAAGGTTCTGCCATCTATCTCTGCATTGCAACCCAGGTATACATATTTCACTTATATACTCTCATCTAGGGGAGTAGATATTTCTAAAGGTATTAACATTAATTGTTTCTCAATTTCCAGTTTAGATGCAAATCTAGGTGATACAAATGAATGTGTGGCACTAGAATCAAATAACACTTGTGCTATTTCATGTTGCACAAGAATCCTACCTACCACAACATTGCCAGATTTTTGAGCCTCCTGAGCATTGACATCAAATACCCTGCCCTGTCCTCTTCCTGTTGGTGTCTGGCTACTACTCTAGCCCTATCCTCTGCCTCTGCCCTTGCTTCTTGTATCTCTATTATCATTCCTGCTCATTTTACTATAGTATGTGAAGCTACTGTAGTGGTTTGTTGCTCACTCCATACAGGGCAATTCTAGATATAGTGTCCCTGTTGGGCGCACTTAAGGCATGCACCAGTTTGGCTTATACATTCTCCTCCATGTCTTTTTTCACATAAATCACATACATGGATATTTAGCATTTGTGATATTGGTCTAGATGAGCCTCGTGAAAACCCTGATGTTGACTGCCCTGTAGTACCCCTACCTTGACTCCTCTTCTGACAATCTGACTGTGGCCTCTATTCAATTTTGGCTGTAGTCTTTAACTATTTTTATTGAGAACTCCACCTTTTCTAGATTGCCCACTTATCCCACTATTTCTTCTCTATTCCCTTTTAGATTATTCCTTATATTTCTCCTCCATCTGAATAGTTTTATCAATGATCTTTGTCAATGAGGTAAATTCAATAGGCAGCAGTACATTATGCAAAAAGCATGCAATCCCCATCTAAACCTACTGATCAAGTATGCCTCCGTGGGTACTATCTTGCTCGCATATTTGCTTAACCTAATAAACTCATTGGCATAATCTTGTACATTGAGATTGCCTTGCTCCAGTTACTCAAACTGGATTATATTTCTTTCCTTTACACCGTCAGTTAAGAATTCATCTAAAAATGTTGTTCTGAATTGAGCCCAGGTTGGTGGTGTATCATTGTACAACTATGGCTTTATATGCATAGAAAACCAATTCCAAACATTCCCCCTTTAACAATAGTCCAACCAATTCCACTGCCTTATCATCTGAACATGGTAATCTTCTCACTACTTTCTCTATTAGTTCTAGGAAATTAATGGGCTTTTTACCTCTTTCTCCCTTGAATTCAGGTAAATTAAGCTTCAGAAAGTTGAACATACTAATTCCACCCTTGTCTATTGTACGATAGCTCTCATGTACAACAGGCTCGCATGGTATAATAACTGGTGGAGCAGGTGCTGGTGGAGCAGAAGCAGCTGCTAGAACTGCTAGTGGTACAGGTGGTGGCATTGCCTGCCTTTCCCTTCTTAATTTTATTGTTTCCATCTGAACTCTAACATTCCTTGCATTATTTCCAACCTTTAGGGATCTATACCTTCCTTGGTTTTCTCGGTTCTTCTTCTAGATCTGGGTCGTTCTTCTACTTCCTCTTTAACCAATGATTCATTTGAGGCAACCTCTACCTCTCTTCTAGGTTCTACTGCTCTCTCACGTTCAAGTTCTATAGCTTGCTCACATTCCCTCGTCGACATTTTAGCCACTATAAGTGTAATACCCCAGCAAACAAAATAGTAGACAGTGAAACAAAACAATAGATAACGGATTATAGAAACTGATGAAGTATTAATATAAGTAAGAATTAAGTTCAATTAATTAATGAAATATATAGAGAATGGTAAAGAGTAACACTCAGAAATTTTTGAACCTCAACCGAGTTACTTTTGTAACACTGTCTCGAAAAATATCAATGTTAATTACACTACCCAGGGAAATAACAATCTGGTTGATTTAAGAATTTCTGACCCAACCTTGGGGGGATTAAGTTAGTTGATTTTATATGAAATTATGGTAAAAAGAAAGAACTGAAAAACCTTTGGGAACACTGAAATTTTAAAGAGTGGCAAAATCGTAATTTATGGCAACTTTGGGGACAATTTTAGAAATCCACTGTCTAGAATTCAAAATTGACCCAAAACTATTTTTAATAAATAGAGCAGCTCAAAATTAGCATTTTCATTTCCCACATTGAAGGTTAATTCTTAATAAAATTAACAGAATAAATTACATAAGTCAATTGAGTAAAAATACAATTAAGGAAAATTTTGGGTCAAAGTGTAATTAAGCAAAGTTATGGGACCCACTAATAAAATATTATTTTTGGTATAAAAAATTTTAGAGAAATCCAAATGGGTGGGCTGGCCATAGTAATTGAAGAAGGAAGATTTTTTTTTTTTTTTTTTTTTTTTTTTTATGTTTAATACCATAAGGAAATTAACAAGTGGACAAAAAACTAGAATTTTCTACGCAATTCTTATTTCTTTAACTTTGGTGTATAAAAAGAGAAATATTGGCTGCCATATGGAGAGCTTGGCTGAATCATACTGAGAGGAGATAATATATATATATATATTTTCCTAACCCTTCTAAAGGAAACCAACCAAAAGTAAATAGAAAATTGATTGAAGAAAGAAAGCTTGTGAAGAAAATTGATGGAATTTGAAGTTCAAATCAATTGAAGGAGCAAAAAGAAGATAAAATTCAAGTATTTAAATCAAGGTAAGATTTATAAACTCAGATATTTGATTGAATTTAAGATTTTTATGGTTTGATTAAGTAAATAATTGAATTAATTGAAATAAAAGTGTTAAAGATGAGTTAGGGTTTAAGTGAATTCTGAAAACTATTTTGAGGCAGTAGTTTGTAGCTAGTATTCTGAATTTTTAATGAATGAATTTGAAGTTTGTTAAAAAATAAAATTTGTAGATAAATATTTTAATTAGATGTATGTAAAAGGAATTTTAAAAATTTGAATTGAGGAATGAGTAATTGAATAAAAACCGTGGCTGACCATAATTAGATTTTTTGGAATTTTTTTACTATGTTTTTATTGTACAGAATGATAGCGATAGAATTAGAAGAAGTGTTCAACATGAAAAATATTCATTTATGTCTTATATGTAGTTCTGTAAAAGAATTTTTCAATTAAATTTATGGTTTATGAGATATTAAGCCATAAGTATAGACTGATAGAATTGACTGACAAATAGAACATATGTTAGAAAGTTCTATTGATATTAGGATTTTAGAGTCTGAATTAAAGAAAATGGTAAACATGAAAAATATTTATTTATATTTAATATAAATTACTGGAATTAAAGATAATGGTAAACATGAAAAATGTTTATTTATATTTAATATAAATTACTGTAAATTGTTTTTTGCAATTGGTTAATTATAAAATTAATTATAGGTATAGAAACAGGGTCTATTCAGATAGAGATTTCAGGACAATAGTTTAACTTTGAAAATTCACTAATAATTGTACAGTGAATAAAATAATCTAAAATTTGGATATGCTATAAATTATTTGTCTATGTTCAATAAGAAAAAAGAATTATAATAATTGGTTAGGTATAGATTGAGATGTAGATAAAAAAGTACAGATTGTCAGAATAGGATTACAGGCAGAATGCAGGACAACATGGTTGACAGTAAAGTTAAGTTCAAACTATCACCATATGCTGTGGAGAACTTAAATATAGCTGAATTTTGAATATGTCAGACCTTGATATGTCCAGTTTAAGTAAGAATAAGAATTAAAGCAATTGGATAAGTGTAAAAAAAGATATGGATAAAGGAACACAGTCTGCCAGTAAAGAATTTCACACAGAAAAAACTTAGTCATTTGGAAATTCTTAAGAATTTCTTTAATATAAGTATAAGTAATGTAATTTTATATTAAATAGTATCTAAATAGAAATTAATTAAATATGTAGAGTTAATAATGAATAAAAGACAGTGATGAGTACCATGAGTATTTGAGCAATGAACTAAGGAAATAGAATTGGAAACGAAAAGAATAAGTAAAGTACAATAGGAAGTGTTCAGTGAGATGAATTATGTATACATCATTATGCATAACCATAATTTTGATTTGTTGAATCAAAGAACATATTTTCTTCTTGATTGAATATCATTTTGTTATTGCTATTGATTATCCTTTGATTTTCTTCAAGATTAAAATGATCTTTTTCCATTTATTGTTATTGAAATTTACAATACCTATTGTATTTGTTTACATCGAAAACCCAAATCATGATATTATACTTGATTGATCATATACCTAAATGTTCTCAAAGTAAGCACACCAATTGCTTAACCGTATACCATGATATTTATTATTGAATAGCTACCTCTGTATCAAATAAAGAAACCGATATATGATTAATGAAATGCATTGATATTGATTGACAAATAAGCCTATGTATACTGATCGAATGTCATTGTATCGTAATGTTTCCAAAGAATTTTTAATACTATTATTGATTTCCATTGGCCTATTTATATGTGGATTTAATAGAGCTTCCTCACGGATGGGGTAGCGGGTAAATACCATCGGCATTGTGCACAATGACTTCTATACGGTGTTTACCCTAGCTAGGAAGGGACTTATCCTAGCCGTGAGGTCTGGCTTGCCTTACGTAATTTACATGCTAATAACACGTGTTCATGGCTCAATATTTGTCTGTTCTACATGTGAATAAAAATATAATTCCTATGTCAACTTTAATTCTTGTTGTATACCATTGATATCCATTTCTTAATCTACCATTGTTTATCATTGATATTATTGTTACCCATTCTAAATTCCAAATGGCTTTTGGTGTGCAATTAATTAACTTTTGACATACAATTTTGATATACTAATATTCTTCATTATATTTATTGACATTTGACTTCCATTGACATACCTTGTTATTATATACCTATATCACCTATTTAATGCTGTATACATGCTCACTGAGTATTTTTATATTCACCCTATTGTGGTTTATAATTTTTACAGGGATGAGATAAAGATAGTTGATTCCAAGTCAATTTCTTTTTCGATTTGGGATGTCAAATACAACGAGGTAGAATTTTATTATCTAAAGGTCATAAGTATCAACTCATAGAGCTCCATCGTACTGTGTATAATTAGGTGATTAAGTACTATAATATTATATGAACAGCGAAATAATTGATATTTAAGTGACATTAAAAATGTAATATGATTTACTATTACAGCTTAGTAGTGAATGACTATAATATGTAATGTTTAATGATCGATAATGATAATGATAGTGAAGTGATAAAGACAGTTATACTAAAAATGTTAAAATAAAATTTACATGTTATGAAAGAGATTTAGTAGTGCCATATATGTCTGTTGAATTATGAAGTTGAGGGTATAAGGATGACAAATTATTAGGAGTGTAAAATTAATCTCTGTGCAGGCTGTGTAATTTTTGAAAGACCCGATTTTAGATTAGGAATAACATTAAAAATACAAAGGAGACTTTGTCAAAATTTATGTAAAGTTAACAAGTAATAAATGGAATTTAAATATTAATGAATGAGTTAAGAATGATTGATTGATAATTGGATTGTTAGCGGATTCTATAGGTTTCTGGTAACCTTAGGTTTACCTGTGCCCTAGGACCATTGCATTCCAAAAGTAGGACGTGACAATAAGAAGCAAACACAATAATTTAACATGTCACGATTATCGCAGAATATACATATATTTGATGAAATAACAAATGACGAGACAAGATTTCCCATGCTCCATAGTTCAGCTATGCCCTACTGACACATGTTTATATGCTATTCATATAACCTATGCTTTGATACCACCTCTGTCATGTCCCAATTTTGGAACATGATGTTCCTATGATGTAGGAACTACTTAAGGCTATCAACACTCGTAGAACCCTGTTATAACTAATATTCTTCACTTGCTATAGCAATTGTATTAGTAATATTATAATACCCTATAAATTTCTAATTCACATGCATGAATTAGTTCTCAGTATGTGGTTCAAAAGTCTTGAAATGATGGAAAATAATTTTAGAGACACAGTTAGAAAGCGAACTTGTTATTTTTTCGGAAAGCAGCGGTGTCGGGAACATTGCCGAGAAATTATTAGTGCAGTCAACAAAAGAATTTCTGAAATTGACCTAGGGGGTAAAAGATCATCATAAAATATGTGTAATTTTGGTAAAAAGAAAAAAGTGAAAATCATTTAGGAACACTGAAAAAGTAACCAATGGCAAAATTATAAATAAATGGAAGATTAAGGTGAATAGTGGAAATGAGTCCGTTAGGGTTATAGAATAACTCCATAATTATTTTTATAAATAAGTATAAATTAAAATAAGCTTATTGAATTCCACTTTAAATTCTAAATCCTGACAGAATTAACATAATAAATTACAGAAGATTTTGGACCAAAATGTGATATATGAAAGTTTGGAGATTTAGTTGTAATTTGCCAAATGGAATTTTCTATTTATTTCTTACTTAGAAACATTTGGCTTCATCTTCTTCTTCTTCACTCCATAGGCCGAACCACCATAGCTCCATTTTTTCCTCCATTTCTTCTTCATTTCTTACAAATTTCTTAAGTAAATTGATAGAAAAATTGAGTAATCATCTAGTTCATCTATCTTCATCTTTAGATTGCTTGGAAAGCTAAAGGAATTCAAGGATTGGTTCATCAAAGATTTCGTCCATTTATCCAAGTCAAGGTAATCAGTTTGTTTGTTGAGTTTTATGGTTTATTTAGATGTTATTTAGGTTGAATTAGATGGGTTTGGTGGTTAATTGCATCAATTGATGCAAATTGTTAGAAATCCCTAAATTTTCCTAGCTT
Organism: Aleurites moluccanus; assembly: GCA_948193065.1. Taxonomy (NCBI): domain Eukaryota; kingdom Viridiplantae; phylum Streptophyta; class Magnoliopsida; order Malpighiales; family Euphorbiaceae; genus Aleurites; species Aleurites moluccanus. Next base: position 9,768 of record CANXYC011098688.1, on the reverse strand, counting down.
ATTTGAATTTGATGATTTAGTGTTAGATTTTGTTAATTGATGTTAGAATATGTTAATTGGATGTGAATAGGTAACTAATTAGTGATTAATTGGTTGTAGAAATCACATTTTGACCTAAGTGTGCTATTTGGCTTCATTGGAGAATTTGGGTGAAAAACTTGATTCCAAAGCAATTTGAAGCATTAGGTGAGTCTTATATGCAACAAATAACATGTCTATTGCATTGAAATTGAAATTTGAATCCATATGTGAAACCTCCATTTTGGCCGAATGCACCTTCACTATTCACCCTTTGATTTTGTTTGATTTTGCCTTGAATTCCCATGCCAATTTGATATATTTTGATAATGTTTATTTGTGTTTCTTTGATGCATATATCATTATTGACAATGTAGCTTGATATTGGTTGAATTGGGCAAGTCAAATTTGCACCCTAACCTAATCTATTAGCTTGCCATTGTATGCCCACCATGTGTTTGATGAAATTCCTAGCTCATTTGCCTTTGGCCTATTGCTTTGAATTCCATAGGCCTACTATTTGAATGCCATTGTCGCCAGTGATGTTGGCATGCCAATTTCCTTACCGATTTTCCTTTCCCGAACCAACTTTTATTTCATACCTTTGTTATTTACCATATCGCTTATCGTTGATTGTACATCGTTTATTGCAATGTCATTTGTTCAATTGCTATTTGATTTGAAAGATATTGAGTTTTCTGACAGTAATGATACCATTATTGCATAATGGTGTCTATTGATATGATATTCATTTATATTGACCCAAATGTGGTTTGACAGAGCTGTCGTACTGACAGGGTAGTGGGTACATACTGTCGGCAATGTGCACATTGATATTGATGCCCTAACTGGGAAAGGTTATTGGTCCCTACCATAGGACCTGATCATTCTTATGCCTACTTGATATGAGATCGACTGTGTGATTACACATAGTCTATGTGTTTCAGGGCCCTATATCTGTCTTACCATATAATTCCATGACTTGATATGACCATTGATATTCCTATTGATTTCTGATACTGATTCTGTAAGCCAACATGATTAACACTGTCCCATTGTTCCTTTATTATATATATATATGTCATTGTTCTATCTCATTTGCTTTATGATGCATATAGATTCACTGAGTATCTTATATACTCACCCTTTATTTTTTTTACCCATTTCAGGAGAGGAGTAGAGTGTAGAATCCTGTCATCTATCATCCGGGAATTTCTGCTGACAAACTGATGTATATATTCTGTTTTGTATTATATTTTTGATATTCATAATCTAGCTTCTCCATGATGTATGTATGGGTTAGCTAGGAAATGAACATGTATATATGTTATGATGGTATTATGAGTTATATGATGTTTATATGATATGATGTATTGATCATTACAGCCAATTACAGAAATTGATAGAATGAATGACAGAATAACAGAATGGATGGTAACTAACTAAAATGGATAATATATTGTGGTTTATAGATTGTGCATGTGATATTAGGTTTTACGGGTGCAGGTCGCCATTGGCATTTTCCATGCTCTAAAACCGTCACGATCCGGAAACGGGTCGTGACAAATGTCATCAATTTATCTATCAACAACATTGGGCAAATTCATATCCAAACATATTCCATACATTTTAGATAACAGTTAAAGTATTATATACACATCTGACTTACTTAACTATACAACTATGGAGTTTCTAGAATTTATAAAAGAAAATATAAACACTGATAATTACATTACAAAAGACAGACTGGTTCCATTGAAGAAGAAAACTTTGGAACCGCTCGACTCTTGACTTGAAAATATTTAACCACTAAAAGAGTGAGTATAAAATATTCAGTGAGTCAAATATATATTATTACATAATAGGTTAGGTAGATAACAATAAACAAGTGGTACAAATGAATGGTTTCATAAATAGCACACCAAATGCCCAAATCAAGGGAAAAAGATATCAATATATTTCAATGCTGTATAAATGCAGTAAATGTATCATATACTTATGTAGATGTGACAGATAATGGGCCTCAAAACACATATCATCTCATGTAAATTACATAAGGTGGGACAAACCTTATGTTAGGACATTAACCCTTCCCATCTAGAGTTTATAAGAATCATTATGCACAATACCAATGGTACTCACCCATTACCCCATTGGTAAGGTAGCTCTGTCATATCAATATATAAATAGGCAAAGGAAAGCAATCATAGTAATAAATAGCCAATAAAGTAATATGGCACAATTAACAAGTCAATAAGCTCAATAGTTTGTTATAAATCAATCAATGTTAGTGTAATTCAATAAATAAGTCTTAGGTTCAACAAATGATACGTCAAATGGCATGGAACTCAGATATGGGCTAGGTACATAAGTGTTCAACAAAGGTCAGTTGTGCAAGCGAAATTGGCTATCCGTCTGCACTGGCGACAATGGCATTGGCTTGGTAGGCCTATGGAAATTTCAAAGGGGCATTTCATCGAACACTTGGTGTGCACAAATTTAGGACCAATTTTGTAGGTTTTTGAATGTCCAGAGTTTACATATCATGTTCACATTGCAATAAACACAATGGAAATGACTAATCAAATATCAAAACAAAGTTAAATAAGAAAAATTAGGCATGATATCAAAGAAGAACCAAAGGAAACTCAATAGGGGTGGTTTAGCTAACATGACAAGGATAGGGAAATGGAATCCATAATTTCATATATGATTTTAAATCTGCATAATAACATATATTTAACTCACATAGACAATTGATTTCACCAAAAACACCTGAGAACTCCAAATTATTCATAATAGACATATATGACAATCTTAATCTTCCTTTGATTTTACATCAAAATTTTCACTTGTTTTAGCATTAAATGGATATGAATAAACATATTTTAACTTCTATTTGAATTATGGAACTCAAACTTTAAATTAGGGTTTTGAAATAATGCATTCTAGTTAGGTTTTCTATCTATTTTGCTTCCTATATGTAATTTGATATCTAATTCACATAATTAATCATTGTTAGTAGCTAAATAATTAAAAAGAAAAGAAAAATAAACATTTTACCTAATTTTCTCAAGATGGACAAAACCCTAGGGCAAGGGTTCTTCAATTTCTTTCTTTATTTCCTTGGATAACTTGTTGGAGAATGGTTTATTTTGATGTGTATTCAAGTTTTCTATGGATTTTTTTTTTGAAGTTTGGAAGAAAATTGAAGAAGAAATGGTGGGAAGGATTCGACCAAATGGGGGAAAAGAAAGGAAGAAAAAAGAAATAGGTGGAAGATAAGAAATGGGAGGTTTTTATATTATTTAACTTCTAGGTATTTAGATTTTCCTTCCCAGAACTTTCAATATTTATATTTTGACCCCATAAGTTATAAATATTTATATTTTTCCCCACTTAAATTTTACCATTATATTTATTGTATTCCTCTATATTATGAGTCAAATGGTACATTATATATATAAATTTCATATTTGTTCATTCACTATAGCATCAAGGTGATTGTTTACTTATCAGTGTTAGTTTTTCTACAACTTGTTTAACTATGCACATATGATATTTCTATAATTAAATGAAGTGCTTCCTATATATGAATGAATAAAATTTTAGGGTGTTACAGTAAATGCAAATGTCAAAATAACAAAGAACAGAATATGAGTTTAACAACATCCATACAGAATAAAAGTACTGCAATATCCATACAGATTACATGTGTTTGCGCTAATATGTGCCTAAAGAAACTTTGTCCCCTCTAGGAAGGACCCTGAAAATTTAGACTCTATCAGTTGAGTAATTGGTACACATAATCCCATTGATTCAGAATATGAATATTTACATTAACCATAGATACTCGAGAATGGTCCTTTAAACATAAATAATCGGATAATAATATATACATATATATGTGTCTTAGAATATTAGGGTTACGAATTAAATGATGAATTGATTTAAGGAACAATCAATAACTCAACCTACATATAATAATAATGTGTAACAAAGAGAATTATGTCTCAGACCATATTTAGTTCTAAGGATATTAAAAAAATCAAATAGATGTATATGCTCATAATTAAATTTCAAGTTCAATATAACAGAGACTTATAACACACACACACACGCACGCACGCACATATATATATATAATGCTAGGTTTGACTATGGTTCAATGTAATAAATATAGATTTACATATACAATGCATATGCATAACTCACCTCCAAAATGGAAAATAATCCAACCAAAGCTCAAAAACTTTTAGTATAGCTCCAATCAATCTAAAGCTCAAGTAACATTCAAGCCTAAACACAATTTCAATAAAATACAAATTATGGTTTTCCTTACCCAACATCACACATATGAATTCCTTTCACTTATAGACTCTCTAAAGTCTAATTAGATAGTTCTTAGTCTTAGTTTAACCATTAGAAAAGAAAATTTGAAAGGTTTAGAGAAATAAAAATTATTTACAATATTATTAATCCATTTGCCCAAACTTTCCATCCAACCATTATTATTGCATATACTTACTACTCATAACCTATAATCAACTTATCTAACAACCTATAATCTCAAATCATAACTAAAATAAAGTTATAGAGAAAATACCTTATTATTTCTAAAAGATGATTTTGAAAAATCCTGACCTTAAAGAGGATTTAGTTGACTTTTTGAAGTGTTTTCTTTCCAAAATGAAGCATTAATAAGGTAATTAATACCTTAGAAAAATAAGTTGAGTATTCTAGGTTTTATGGTGAAGAAATGAAAAAGGAAGAAAGAGAAAACAAAAATTTTCGGGTAGAAAATAAGAGGCTGCCTATTTATAGAGCCATTCTACTGTTCATGTTACTATTCACTAAAAAATTCACTTCAGCAACACATGCTAAACCAGATATATATTAAGCTACAGATATTAAATCATTTAAATTATTTTTTCACTTAAACTAGACATATAGTGTACCAAATATCCAAAATTCAGCTAAAAATATGCATTACATAATTTATGGTGAATTTTCAAAATTGAATATGTTTCTTTGCTAGTGCAATCTGAGTAGATTTAATTTCCATGACTATATCTCCAAATGTGAATATCTAATTAGAAAATTGAATTATAATCATCTATATCACACATAAATGAACACTTTTCATGTTTATATTTTATTCAATTCAACCTCTAAGGTCCTTAAATTAATTAAACAATCTTAGACTACCTACATAAGTAGCAACCTAAAGCAATCTAGATCAAAGAGAAATATATCCTCACACAAATAAGATTTTATAAAACTGACTTAAAGGAATATAGTTTGGACATAATGCTACAACTTTTATATTTTGTACTTTTCCAAATTCCTTCTTTAAGGCTACAAAAATAGAGTTGCAACATTATGCTCACTGCCAAATATCAAAATCCTTAAAACCTTTTATAAAAACCAATCCATTTCTCTTCCTTCCCAAACCAACTAAAACTAAAACTAAAGTACAAATCAAATTTCAAAGATTAAAGAACATGTAAACACTCCAAACAAACTATGGTAATATAAATCAGAGCAGAACATAGTCAAAATCAATTACAGATATCACAAACAATTCAAACTTATAAAGAAAATGAAAATTAATTACATATACAGCTCAAAACACATGCAATGCAGATAGAGGTATTATAGTTTCTATGGACAAATTCTCATCCTTAGATGATTTGATATTTTATGCGATTCTAGGATTTAATAAATAGTGCCTAGAGGGGATGTTTTAATTGATTATGTGACGGTATGATGATTGAGCATACTGTATCTGCATAGTTAAATGTATGTGAGTGGTAGATTATATTATTCTATATAACTCACTGAGTAGAACTCTCACCTTGTTCACCTATTTTTCTACTTGCAAATAAAAGTGAGAAGTTGTATCATTATTGAATCAAACCTACCATTTGTTCCTCCGACAGTGAAGGTTTTGTATTCATTGATTATTTTTATTAAAAGTCTCTTGGCAACCAATAGGGGGGATGAATTGGTTGTTTAGTAAAATTAATGATAACTTAAAAATTAATGAATGAAAGAAGAAAAGAAAAATTCACACAAAGAATTTATACTGGTTCGGCCAAAAAATGTCTACGTCCACTCCTCAAGATCACACTTGAGTATTTCACTATCTTTGATCATTTTTCAGGTTAAAGAACAAACCTTAAAGTGTTTTGGCTCACACTAAACCTTACAAGTATTTTTCAATAAGGCTCACACACAACTCAAAAGAATTATAAGAGATGAGAAAGAAATTACTTAATTACTTTTACCCAACTCTCATAAATTAATTATACTTCAACAATCTTGAAGTTTAAGCTACTAATTCTCTTTACAATAAGAAACTCAATTTAAAGCTCAAGAACAATTAAATGCTTTGAAGATATGAATTAATGCATGACAAATTGATTGTTGTTTTTATAATAAATTCATATCAACTCCTATAAATAGTCTTCATCTTAAAAGAGTCATTTGGGTGTATTAAATGTGCATTTAATGCAAATCAGAGTTGTTCCAATGAATATATTTTTTGCTAGAATTTAAACTGTAGCGACATCTACACAATGAGTAGCGGGGCTACTTATAATGTAGCGAGCACAACTTTTGCTCTAAAAACTTCAAGACGCTTCTGTCTTAACATCAGAATAAGATAGTCTCCTAACTACCTTCTCAACCTGCTAAAAAAATTCATTCTGCTCATCGCCTCTATCGCCTCTGAACTCTGGCAGGTTTAACTTCAGAAAGCTAAACATAGAAACTCTGCCCTTATCTATAACTCGGCGGGCTCCCTGTATAATAGGCTCTCCAAGAACCACAGCTGGCTATACAGGAGATGGAGCAACATGTACTGCAGCTGGTGCAACAGGGTGTGGCACTGCTGTTGGTGCTGGAGGTGGCGGTATATTCTATCATTTTTGCCTCAAATCTACTAGTTTCTGACTCAAGTCCATCATTCCCCTCAACATCTCCATCCTCTAGGGGTCATCACTCCTCTCTGTCTCCTTAGTAGTCTATCGGGATCTGGACGGTCCCTCTGAAACAGAAAATTCCCTAACTAGAGACTCATTAGAGGCTACCTCTACGTCTCTGGTATCCCTATTTCTGTCATCAAATATCTCTATAAACTGTCAAAAAATAAAACACACACTCAGCATATTACAGAAATGCAGAATACTCATACATACTCGACGAATACAATAAAAGACGATATAGGAATTCCTATACTCCATGGTTTACTTAACTCTACCCATACTGTACTTAGTTACTATTCCTCTGTAATCTATGCTCTGATATTTGTAACCTATGCTCTGATATCTATAACCTAGAGCTCTAATACCACCTCTGTCATGACCCATTCTTGGGACTTGACGGTCCTAGGATGCGGGAGATGCCAAAGGCGACCGGCACCCGTAGAACCCATTATCACGTGCAATCATCTATAACTATCAATTTATTATTCAGTTACCTAATTACTATTCATTCTGTCAATCTGTAATATGTCTATAAATTTTAATGCAAATGGCTATAATAATATCATATCATATCATATCATATCAATAATTATACTCCAATATAATCCATACGTACATATTCAAAAACTAACTATACCATACATAATCCATGGAGCAGCTAGGATATGAACATACAAAATGATACAGTGTTTATATAATTACACTAATATAAATACTGCAGAAGCCACAGAGAGTTAAAATGCTGGGATATCTGCCTCCTACTCTGTACCTGGAGATGGAAAACAGTGAGAGGGTGAGTATATAAGATACTCAGTAAATCTAATATGCATCGACTAATAAATAGGTAATGGAATATCAATAAATAATAGGCAGATGAAATAAATAAATCAATCTGCTAAAAAATCTCTAGATACAGAATCAAGTACATAAATGACTAAAAAGTCAATACTCATATCAAAGAAGGTATATCATATGGACAAGACATATATAGGGCCATGAAACACATAGAATATGTGTCAAACACATATCAATCTCATATCAATAAACATAAGACAGATCAGGTCTTATGACTAGGACTGATAACCCTTCCCAGTTAGGGCATAATAATACAATGTACACAATGCTGACAGTATGTACCCACTACTTTGTAGAGGCGACGACTCTGTCAAATCACATCGAAAATAATAGAAACAAGAAACATGTCAATAGATACCATTGCACAATAATGGTATCACCAAGTATCAATAACTCATCAACAATCAATTCAATAAGTAATAGAACCAAAGGAATAACAATAACAAGTGATTATAAAATGACCAAAGGTTTGGCAACCAACAATGGGATATAACATAAGTTGGTCATTTATGAACAAAAAGTTGACGCAATTAGTATGCCATTGTCATTGGCAACAATGGCATTCAAATGGTTGGCCTATGGATTTTTGAGCTAGGCATTTTATTGAACACTTAGTATGCAATAATGAAATGACATTTTGGCAAGGTTTTGGTGCAACTCCAATATTACCCCAATTATCAACAACAACATATATTATAAGCAATTCCATAGGCAACACAACAATAAACAACATTAAATGGATCAAATTGGCTTAGGAAAAATAAGCCAAACTGAAGCAAAACCAAAGGCAAAAATGCCCTAATATGGTTCGGCCAAAATAGGGTTTTTGCATATGAATTCCAAACTTCAATTTAACACTTTAGGCATGTTATTTGATGCATAAAAGACTCATCTAACACTTCAAATAAGCCACCAAAATTGATTTGCCTCCAATTCTTCAAAGTAGACAAAAATGACAAATTTCCTCCAATTGATTTTCTACATCAAACAAACCATAAAATACTCATCAATTAACTTCCAATTAACATATTTTAAGCTCAATTTACATATACTAACTCAAAATCACTAAGCTAGTTGATACAACTTAGGTTTAGGGATTAAAAATTAGGGGAAAATGCTATATGCATCAATTGATGCAATTAAACATATTAACCAATCTAATTCACATCTAATAAACCTAAATCAACCATAAAATCAAACAAAGCAATAATTTACCTTAATTTGATGAAATGGACAAAAATTTCAAGTGCTTTGTTCGTTGAAATTTCTTGATTTCCAAGGTAGCCAATGGGTGGAAAATATGTGATTTGTTTCAAGTTTCCATTAATTTTCCTTAACAAAATTGAAGGAAAATGGGTGGGAGGAGAATGGAAATTTTCGAACAAGAAGAAGAAAAAAATGGCCAAAAATTTCTAAGTGTGGCTTATATAATAAGTCACATTTGGCAAATTTTATTTTGGTCCTTAAATTTTCCTTAAATTATACTTTTACCAAATTTTCTTCTGTAATTTATTCTGACTATTCTGTTGAAATTTGAATTTTAAAGTGAAGATCAAAACATCTTATTTTTATTTATAATTTATTATAAATATATTTTCAGATCCGTTTTTGTCACACCCCAACTCCAGTGGTGCGACGGTCCTAGGGCAAGGGTAGGCTTAAGGCCACCATAAACCCGTAGAACTCACAGATTACTATACTCATAAATACCAATAATATAACATCATAATTTTCCATGTTCATACATATAATCAAGGGAAATCAATTGCATACTTCTATATCATTACATATCTTTCTCTTGTTCCTTAATGATCTAAAGAAGACATCTCTTATCAAAAAGGAACAAGAGTATCCAAAGGATAACATTCATATATCAACATTCTATCATTTCCAAAAGGCTAACTAC
>CANXYC011098680.1:0-10892 GCA_948193065.1 Aleurites moluccanus | reverse complement strand
CTCAAGCACCTCAATTGAGGAGCTTACCGGGTATAATTTTCAATCGGGTTTATTTTTCAATCAAATCCTCAAATTAATTAACTAACACCATTTATATTCACTTAAATCATTTTCTAATTCTAAATATGGTGATAATTTCATAAGAACTCGAAGGGCTACAAAATGACCATTTTGCCCCCAGTTCACAAAATTTCAAGTTTCTTTCAATTTCTTCCTAACAGTCTTTGATGTACTTTTACATGTGTAAAACCATCTAAAACATGCATATTCATTCAATTTAGGCAATAACATGCATCATACATAACATATAAGTAAATGAAAAACCCCTTAGGTTTACCCCTTTAAGCTTATGTTCTAAGCCTTTAAGCTAGGGTGTTACAAGGGCCAGTAACAGAAAAAATATATCAGTATCAATGAATTATATAAGGAGGGCCAGGCCTTACGACTAGAACAAATCCCTTCTTGGTTAGGGTAAACAGTATAAAAAGTCCATTGTGCACAATGCTGATAGTATTTACCTACTATCCTGTTAGTGCGGTAGCTCTGTCAGGTCCACATAGGCAATAAACTTTGATGAAAATTCAAGTATTCATTGGAATCATTTAGGTACAGTGAATAATCGTTAGGTAAACATGCTTGTTTTTCAATCGGTGTTAATACAGTTCGATGAACATATGTTGGGTCCATTCTTGGTATCAGGGTGGTTATCCAACAATATACATTAAAGAATATGATTAAACATTTGGTGTGCACAACAGTTAAGGTATCATGGTGTAAGCCAATCAAACCCAATGTCACAAATACAATAAACAATTCATTTTCAATAACAATAGATTATATTAGGTTTGGTAATTCGAATGTGATCAATAGCAATAACAATGAGGCATTCAATCATGAAGGTACAAGGCTCAAGAAAAATTCAGTAATTCAATTTATGAATAGGTAAAATGATGTTTACATAACTCACTTTGTTAAACAACTTCACGAATTCTCTTCACTTTCTCACTTAGATCTTCCACTTACATCATCCTTATCCTTTCATGCTGCACATCAATTGAGCATTAAAATAAGTACTTATTTACATGTCACATACTATTCTTAACTTTAATTTGCTTAATACTTATATATCCCTTAACCTAGGGTTATGGCTTTTAAACGTTTACTTGTTTTCCTCATTCTGGTAGTCTGTATTCTTCTGCCTATAACTCATCTTAATTCTACCCCATTCTGTATTTAGTCACTATTCCTCTGTAATTCGGGTACTATTTATCTATAACCTAAATTTCACTGTCTGTAACCTAGAGCTCTGATACCACCTCTGTCACGACCCGTTTCCTGATCGCGACAGTCCTAGGATGTGGGAAATACCAATGGCGACCAACATCCGTAGAACCTAGTATCACATGCATAATCTATAACCATCAATTAATTATTCATTTTACTTAGTTACCATTCATTCTGTCATTTTGCAATTCATTCTATAATTTAGTGTAATTGGCTATAACAGTCAATATATCATAACATATGCTCATCATATATCATATCATATCATCATATACATAAATAATTGTTCATATCCTAGCTAACCTATACATACCCCATGGAGCAACTAGATTATGAATACCAAAATAATACATAATTCAAATATATACATGAGATAACTGTAGCAGAAATCCTCGGATGACATACGATAGGATTCTGCAATCTACTCCTCTTCTGAAATGGTTAAACAAGGAAAAAGTGAGTATATAAGATATTCAATGAATCTATATGCATCAACCAATAAACAATAGATAATAATGGAATAATGGTGCCAATAGGTTAAGATAATAGTATACATAATCCGTAAAAGGTTACAAAACAGTCAAAGAATATAGCATAGGCTCGGTGTCATATGGAAAGACAGATAAAGGGATGGACTATATGAAATCATACAATCTCCAATAGAATCAGTGTCACAACCCATTTCCGGATCGCGGCAGTCCTAGGATGCGGGAGATACCAGTAGCAACCGACACCCATGGAATCCAGTATCACATGCATAATCTATAAACCACAATATATATCCATTTTACTTAGTTACCATCCATTCTATTATTTTGCAATTCATTTTGTAATTTAGTGTCGTTGGCTATAACAGTTATACTAGCATACCATATACTTATCATATATCATCAAATATCATCAGATACATAGATATATACATGTTTATTTCCTAGCTAACCCATACATACCCCATGGAGCAGCTAGATTATGAACATCAAAAATAATATAGAATCAGAATATATACATCAGAAACAGCTAGTAGAAATATTCGAATGACAGACGACAGGATTCTGCAATCTACTCCTCTCCTGAAATGGGTAAATAAAGAAGAGGTGAGTATATAAGATACTCAGTGAATCTATATGCATCATCAAATAATCAATAAGTAATAATGAAACAATAGAGCCAATAGGTCAAGATAACAATATGTCGAATCAGTAACTAGTTACAGAATAGTCAAAGAACATATCATGGGCTCGGTGTTATATGGAAAGACAGATAAATGGATGGACTATATGAAATCATACAATCTCCAGTAGAATCAGTATGGACTATATGCAAACATACAATCTCCAGTAGCATATCAATATCAATAAGCATAAGACTAATCAGGTCTTATGGCCAGGACCATAAACCCTCCTAGCTAGGGCACCAATAATACAATGTGCATATCGCCGACAGTATTTTCCCACTACCCTGTCAGAGCGGTAGCACTGTCAAGCCACATTAGGATCAATACAAGGAAGCAACATATCAATGAACACCATTATGCAATACTGGTATCCTCCATATCAATAAGCTCAATATCAATCAATCAGTTATCAATAGAATCAGTGGCATAGCAATAGATGGCATATGAACAACAACAAGTGGTTTGGTAGTCAACAAAGACATGGAACAAAAGTTGGCTCAACGAAGGAAAATGGTAGGCCAATTGGCATGCCAACATCGCTGGCAACAATGGCATTTAAATGGTAGGCCTATGGAATGCAAACAATAGGCCAAAGGCAAAATGAACTAGGTATTTTCATAAACACTTGGTGGGCACAAATTGGCAAGCCAATTAGTTAGGTTATGGTGCAAATTTGACTTGTCCATTTCAATCAACAACCAACCACATTGTAGGCAACATAATAGGTATAAAATATACAATGGCAAACACAATTGAAAGGATCAAATTGGCATGGAATTACAAAGGAAAATCAAAGGCAATGAATAGTAACTAGGTTTCGGCTAAAACATGGTTTCCATATTAGGTTTCCAATTTGAATTCTAAGACATTAGGCATATTAAATGATGCATATAAAACTCACCTAAGCTTCCAAATTGCTTTGGAAAATTCAATTCCACCACAATTTACCAACGGAGCCAAATAGGGCAACCTTGCCAAATCTTGTGTTCTACATCAAATTAATCACTAATTAGTTGTCTATTAAACACCAATTACTATATTCTAACATCAGTTAACATTAATTAACACTAATTGACATAGCTAAGACAAACAACTTCAATTAGGTTAGGGAAAATTAGGCATTTCCATCAATTTGCATCAATTGATGTAATCTAACCTAAAACTCATTCAATTCAACCTAAATATCATCTAATTAAACCATAAAATCAAACAAATTAATTGATTACCTTGGATGAGTGATGGATCTGAATCCTTTTAGGCAAACAATCCTTAGTTTTCTTTTACTTTCCTAGCAAATCAATGGTGGGTGATAATAGAATTAGGTTTAGACTCCAATTTCCTATGAATTTTCTTTAGGAAATTTGATGAAAAATTGAAGAAGAAATGGAGAGGAAGCAATGGAAGTGGTTAGACCAAGATGAAGCAAAGAGGAAGATGATAGGAAATGATTCTAAATGTTGGTTAAATACAAAAATCCATTGGCAAATTACAACTTAATCCCCAAACTTCCATAAGTTACACTTTGACCCCAAATTCTTCTGTAATTTATTCTGAAAATTCTGTATGGATTCGGATTTCAATGTGGGGAGTCAATAAGCTTATTTTAATTTATAATTATTTATAAAAATGGTTTCATAGTCATTCTGTAACTCCGATGGACCAATTTCCACTATTCACCTTAAAGTTCCATTTATTTATAATTTTGCCATTGGTTACTTTTTCAGTGTTCCTAAATGATTTTCACTTCTTTCTTTTTACCAAAATTACACATGAATTATGGTGATATTTTACCTCCTGGTCTCATTTAAAAATTCTTTTGTTGATCGGACTGCTAATTTCTCGGCAGTGTTCCCGACACCGTCGATTTCCAGAAAAGTAACTAGTTCGCTTTCTAATTGTGTTTCCAAAATTATTTTTCATCATTTCAAGACTTTTGAATCATATACTGAGAACTAAATCATGCATGTGAGTTAGGATTTTCTAGGGTATTACAATCAGTATGGACTATATGCGAACATACAGTCTCCAGTAGCATATCAATATCAATGAGCATAAGACTGATCAGGTCTTATGGCCAGGACCATAACCCCTCCTAGCTAGGGCACCAATAATACAATGTGCACATCGCTGACAGTATTTTCCCACTACCCTGTGTCAAGCCACATTAAGATCAATATAAGGAAGCAATATATCAATGGATACCATTATGCAACAATGGCATCCTCCATATCAATAAGCTCAATATCAATCAATCAGTTATCAATAAGATCAATGGCATTGCTATAGATGATATATAATCAAAGGAAATTGGTTTGGCAATCAACAAAGACATGGAACAAAAGTTGGCTCGGCAAAGGAAAACTGTAATACCCTAGAAAGCCATAACATGTATGCATGAATTAATTCTCAGTATGTGGTCCATTAGTCTTGAAATGATGGGAAATAATTTTAGAGACACAATTAGAAAGCAAACTTGACACTTTTTCGGAAACTGGCGTTGTCAGGAACACAGTCGAGAAATTAGCAATCCGGTCAACAAAAGAATTTCTGAAATTAACTTGGGGGTAAAAGATGACCATAATTTATATCTAATTTTGGTAAAAAGAAAGAAATGAAAATCATTTAGGAACACTGAAAAAATAAACAACGACATTTTTATAAATAAAAGGAAATTCAAGGTGAATAGTGGAAAGTGGTTGGTCGGGGTTACAGAATGACTCCAAAACTATTTTTATAAATAAGTATAAATTAAAATAAGCATATACATTCCCTACTTTGAATTCAGAATCCTGATAGAATTGTCAGAATAAATTACAGAAGATTTAAGGACCAAAGTGTAAAAGATGGAACTTGGAGGATTTAGTTGTAATTTGCCAATTGAGTTTGTCTTTTATGGCCATCACCATTTCGGTTCTTCTTCTCCATTTTTTCCTTCCACCATTGCCGAACCTTGTTTTCTCCTTCTCCCATCTTCCATTTCTTCATTTCTTTATAGTTTTCTTTAGGAAATTGATAAAAAAATAATGATTTAACCTAGCTAAACTCATTTCTACCCTTAGATTGAAGTGAGGAGCAAAGGATTGGGAGGAAAATCCCATTGAAGATTTCGGCCATCTTGAGGAGTTTTGGTAAGATGTTGTTTTGTTTGATTTGATTAATGATTTAGTGTTTATTTAGGTTGAATTAGACGGGTATTATGTTTAATTGCATTAGTTTATGCTAATTTGATAGAATTCCCAATCTGAATGCTTGAAATTGAAGTTGTAACGGATGGATTGTTGAATTAGTGTTAAGAATTGTTAATTGATGTTAGAAATGATTAATTGGATATGAATGAACAACTAATTGATTGTTAATTTTATGTAGAATTGGAGATTGTGTAAGTTGAGTTTTCAAAGTAGCAAAATTTGGGGATTTCGGTGGAATTGGTGGCAATTGAGTGTACATTGGCTAATTGGATCATTAGGTGAGTTTACATTGCATCAAATATCATGTTTGAATCATTGAATTGATAATTGGAAACCATTTGTAAAATGTACCTTGTGGCTAACCACTTTTGCCCTAATTATGCCGATGAATTGTGTGATTTTCTTTGATTTTTCCTTGCCATTTTTGAGCCATTTTAATGTTCTTTAAATTGTGTTTCGTGATACCTTGACTTTGATTGTCGTTGTGGTTTGTTGTTGCTTTGAATGGGCAAGTCAATTTTAAACCAAAACCTAACCTATTGGCTTACAAATGTATGCCCATCAAGTGCTCGATGAAATGCCTAGTTCATTTGCCATTGGCCTATTAGTTTGCATGCCATAGGCTTGCCAATTGAATGCCATTGTCGCCAGCGACATTTGCATGCCAATTGACCTACCAATTTCAGGCACCGAACCAACTTTTGTTCCATACCATTATTGTTTACCATAATAAGTATCCTTGCTTAATTGTTGTATTTCTTTATGCCATTGATCCATATTCTATGTAATTTAATTTATATTGATCATATTAACAGTGATTGTACCATTGTTGCATAATAATTCCTATTGATATGTTTTTTCCTTCTATTGGCCTAAATGTGGTTTGACAGAGCTACCTCACCGACAGGGTAGTGGGTATATACTATCGACAATGTGCACATTGATTTTGATGCCCTAGCTGGGAAGGGTTTATGGTTCCAGCCATAGGACCTGATCAGTCTTATGCTTATGTGATATGTGATCGACTATGTGATTATACATAGTCTATGAGTTCATGGCCCTTTTATCTATCTCACCATATTGATTCCCTGATTGGATATAACCATGGCTATTCCTACTGTTCACCGATACTGATTCTGTCATTTATATGATTTACCCTGTACTATTATTTCTTATACTGTATAAACCCTTACTTGAGTTTATATTTCATTGTGATGCATGTAAATTCACCGAGTATCATCCATACTCACCTTTTTGTTTGTTTACCCCTTTCAGGAGAGGAGTAGGTTGCAGGATCTAATCTTATGTCTTTTGTGGATACCTACTACAGACTTTGTGTATATTTCTAGATATTCTGTATTTATTTTGATGTTCATTATCTAGCTGCTCCATAGGTATGTACGGGTTAGCTAGGAGATAAACATTATATATATATGACATTGATGGTAAATATTGATTATATATGATGCATGATATATGATATATATATACTTATGACAACCAATTGCAGAATGGTGAAAGAATAATTGACAGGTTAAAAGAATGAATAACAGAATAACATAATGGATGGTAATTATAATAAATGGATAATAGATTGAGGTTTATAGATTATGCATATGGTATTGGGTTCTACGGGTGCTGGTCGCCATTGGCATTTTCCATGCCCTAAGACCGTCGCGGTCCGGAAAACTGGGTCGTGACAGAGGTGGTATCAGAGCACTAGGTTTACAGAATGTGAATCTAGGTTATAGATGAATGTTGACTGTATTACAGAGGAATAGTGACTAGTTATAGAATGGGGTAGAATTAGGTATACCATGGAGCATAGGATTTCCTTTGTCATCCTTTGTTGTTATCGTCTGTTATATGTCATTATTCTGCATTTTTATTGTATTTTGAGACTTTTTGTATTTTTTTGACAGATTACAAACATGTCTGACAGCAGATACAGAGACACCAAGGAGGCTGAGGTTGCCTCCAATGAGTCCCTAGTGAGGGAGATTTCAGTATCAGAGGGTCTATCTCGATCCCAATGGACTTCAGAGGACTCAGAGAGGGGAGATGACCCTTAGAGGGTTGAGATGATGAGAGGACTGATGGAGCTTAGAAGGGAGATGGCTGAGATTGGGAGGGAGAGGCAGCAGGCACAACCACCACCTGCTCCTATAGTAGTACCTCCACCAGTAGTGCCTGAGGTAGTGGCACCGGCTCCTGTGCATCCAGTAGGGACTCAAAGGGAGCCAGCAGTACAGGGAGGTATGTGAGAGATGGAGGAGGGTGAAGTCTCCATGTTTAGCTTTCTAAAGCTAAACTTACCAGAGTTTAGAGGGGACAAAGGTATATATCCAATAGATTTTCTAGAGGAGGTAGAGAAGGTAGTGTGGAGACTACCTTATTCTCAGTTGAGATCAGTTGAGTTAGTGGGTTTATTGCTTAAGGGTAAGGCTTGGATGTGGTTTTTGAGGCATATGGAGACCAGGCTAAATAAAGAGCACTCGCCTATCTTGGCAGAGTTCAGACAGGGCTTGATTGATGTGTTTATTACTGAGGGTGTTAGGACCCATAATCTGATGAGATTTAAGTAGCTTGTGCAGGGAGATAGATCGATATAGGAGTATGCCGAGGAGTTTATCTGGCTGAGTAGGTATGCTGCTCATATAGTACCGACACAGGTAGATTTGATCAGCAAATTTTGGCAAGGTTTACATACTACCTTGCATAATGCTCTACTTGCTACAAAGTTCATATCCTTGACTACAGTGATAGACAAGGCCACACAGATGGAGGAAAAGTACAAGACTGAGAGGGCCAAGAGGGATCAGAAAAGGAAGGGTGGCCCAGGATCACAGAGTAGAAGGGGGGAGAGAAGCTCCCATTCTAGACCAGTTGAGCCAGTGCCCAGATTTGAGCAGAGAACTTCAGGGTGTAGTCAGAGGTAGAGATTACAGAGTAGGGTACCACCAGTAGTATGGTATACACCTGCTTATTCATAGGGCTCATCTAGACCAGCAATGCAGGAACCTGGTATACCAGTATGTGGATTTTGTGGACGGAGGCATGGAAGGGAGTGCCGATTACAGAAAGGGGCATGTTTGAAGTGTGGCCAGCAAGGTCACTTTATTAACAAATGCTCTCTTTAGGGTAATCAGCAGCAGCAGCCATCGATTACAGTTTCTCAGGTAGTGGTTCAAGCTAGTCAGAATCAGGGTAGAGAGGCTACTACTAGAGGTAAAGGGAGGGGAGGACAGGCTCCTAGTGGCAGTCAGGCTCCAGCTGGTAGGGGCCAGGGCAGAGTATTTACGGTTAACACTCAGGATGCCCAGAGATCAGAGAACGTTGTCATAGGTACTATTTTGGTTCAAAATGAGGTTGTAGATGCCTTATTCGATTCGGATGCAACTCACTCTTTTGTGTCACCACATTTTGCACTCAAATTGAATAAGGAAAGAAGGTTATTAGATGTTCCATTGTCTGTTGCTACTCCTATGGGGGATTGTGTGGATGTTGATCATTATTATCCTGATTACATTATTTAGATTGATGATCGTATTCTACGTGTTGACTCGATTGAGTTGCTTGTGCTTGAGTTGGATGTGATATTGGATATAGATTGGTTGACTAGACACCGGGCAGTGATATATTGTTATCGGAAGAGGATTAGATTCCAGTCTGAGGGGCAGCAGGAGTTTGAGTTTTAGGGTGTTTTTCAGGAGTTCTGGGTTAACCTTATATCTAATATCCAGACTCGGAGGATGATTAAGAAAGGTTGTTCAGCCTATGTACCTCATGTAGTAGATGTACATAAGTCTTCTGTACAATTGGATCAGTTACTGGTTGTTCAGGAGTTTCCTGACATTTTTCCTGAGGAGTTACTAGGATTGCCCCCTTGACAAGGATATTGAGTTTGAGATAGAGGTGCATGCAGGCACAGACCCGATATCCATTCCACCATACAGAATGGCTCCAGCTGAACTGAAGGAATTGAAGACATAGTTACAGGAGCTATTGGATAGAGGATTTATCAGACCGAGCAGTTCTCCTTGGGGTGCACCGGTTCTATTTGTGAGGAAGAAAGATGGCTCATTGAGGATGTGTATTGATTATAGGAAGCTGAACAAGGTCACAATGAAGAATAAGTATCCGTTGCCACAGATAGATGACTTATTTGATCAGGTGCAGGGTGCCAGTCATTTTTTCAAGATTGATATGAGGTCTGGGTATCATCAGTTGAAGATTAAGCAGAATGATATACCCAAGACTGCTTTCAGAACTCGTTATGGTCATTATGAGTTTTTGGTTCTGCCATTCGGGTTGACAAATGCTCTAGCAGCTTTTATGGATCTGATGAATAGGGTGTTCAGGTCTTATTTGGATAAGTTTGTTATCGTCTTCATTGATGACATCCTTATTTATTCTAGGAGTGAGGAGGAGCACAGGGAGCATTTGAGGATAGTGCTACAGACATTTCGGGAGCATCAGTTGTATGCTAAATTATCTAAGTGTTAGTTCTAGTTGACTGAGGTGTGCTTCTTGGGGCATGTCATCTGCAAGGATGGTATTATGGTTGATCCTCAGAAGATTGAGACAGTTGCTAATTGGCCCCAGCCTACCAGTGTTTCAGAGGTACGCAGCTTTCTGGGTATGGCTAGATATTATCGGAGGTTTGTGAAGGATTTCTCCCATATTGCAGCTCCTTTAACTAGACTGATGAGGAAACATGAGCGGTATGTCTGGACGGATGAGTGTGACTGTGGTTTCCAGACTATAAAGTATTGCCTTACTAGTGCTCTAGTTTTGGCATTACCAGTTGAGGGGGAGAAATTTAATGTATATTGTGATGCATCGCGGATTGGCCTAGGGTGTGTTTTGATGTAGATTGGTAGGGTAATTGATTATGCTTCTCGCCAGTTAAAGAAGCATGAAGCAAATTATCCAACTCATGATTTGGAGATGGTAGCTGTGATTTTTGCCTTGAAGATTTGGAGACACTACTTATATGGGCCTAAATGCGAGATATATACTGATCATAAGAGTCTACAGTATATATTTCAGCAGAACAATCTGAATCTGAGGCAGCACAGATGGGTTGAGCTTCTGAAGGATTATGACTGTGAGATTCTCTATCACCCAGGGAAGGCCAATGTAGTGGCGGATGCTCTGAGCAGGAAGTCTATGGGTAGCCTTGCTCATATTGTGATTGGCAGGAGGCCATTGATCAGAGATTTCAGACAGTTGGCAGATGTGGG
>CANXYC011098638.1:0-28450 GCA_948193065.1 Aleurites moluccanus | reverse complement strand
TTTTTTTATCAATTTGTAAATTAATTATTTATAATAATATTTTGTTAGATTTAGACTCTTTAATTTTTCAACTCCCCAAATATTTTTCGTTTAACCGCACAATCAGTAAGTTATTATTTTTTTTCTATATTATTTTTTTTTATTTTGTAATTGATTGTTGTTTAAACTTTTTAATATTAATTTAGAAATATTAAAAAGTTATTTTCATTTTATTAATATTGTTTTGCGTAACATTTTAAGTTAATATTTAAAATATTTTAATTAAATGTGAAGCATTTTAAAAAATTAGAAACCTGTATTTTTAAATTAATTTAATAAAAATTAAAAAAATATTAATTTTAAAAAAATAAAATATAGCTCAGTGCTGCGTCAGACAACGCGAGTCTTGAATGCTCTGTGTCGGACAACGTAGGCATTGAATGTGCTGAGTCAAACGACGTAGGCATTGGATGCGCTGTGTCAGACAGCGCGGATATTAGATGCGCTATTGGTATAAATCGGTAATAATAATAAATTTTGTTATAAAATGATAAATTTTTTATTATTATTATTTTTAAGAAAAAAGCTCCTATTACCGAGATGTCTTTCTTAATTACTTCCTTTTTTCCATAATAAGTGATACTTTCTTCATTTATATATATATATTATTTAAAAAAATAAATTTTTTTTATAAATCGTTTTTATATTTTAAAATTATATTTATTATTTTTTTTTAATTTTACTTCTAATTAAGAATCAAATTTATAATTTCAATCAGTTTTATAATTAATAAAGTCATATAATAAATAAAATTATATTAATTATTTTATATTAAAATTAAGACATAATAATTAATTTATTATTTAGTAATCCTTTATTTACAATTCAATTAATATATATGGAAAAATGCTTGACATTATTAAGAGAGAGATAAAGTAGAAATAAAATAAGGATAATATAAGTAAATTATAAATTTTTTTTTCCTAGAACACTTAAAACATCAAATATTTTAAGATAAAATTTTTCCATAAAATTTTTCCTCTAAAATATCAGTTATTGTGAGATGGAGGGAGTAATTTATAAAGGATTTTCAATAATTATTAGTTTAATAAATATTCTTTTTATTTCAAAATAAATATTTTAGTTGTAAAATACATAAATATTAAGAAATTCTTTTAGACTATTTTAACATTTGCTCTCTCCTCATTAAATACAATCATCTCATTTATTATTTTAATATTTCTCTCCTAATTAAATATAATCATCCCTTTATTTTTTAAAAGATAATAAATATTTTTATTTTTTCAAATTTACATTAATTATATAAAAATATTTTTTAAAAAATATTTTTTACTTTTTATTTTTAAATTTGTCAAAAATATGAAAATGAATTTTTTATTTATATTAAAAAATTTAAGAAGAAATAATTTAATTTCTTCTTAAATTATTTTTTAAAATAATAAATAACAAATAAAAAATAAAAAATATTTTTGTTTATTTTTTATTTTAAAATTTATCAAAAATATGAAAATAAATTTTTTAATCTTAAAAATATTTTTTAAAACAAAAATAAAATATAATTAATTAAAAATAAAGGACAATACCATTTTTATTTTTTTTTACTACTCTTGTAGGGTTGACTAATGGCAAAATTGGACGGAAGAGTCTAATAATATATTATGACATTTGTCAGAAGAGAATTAATATATTTTTTAAAAGTCATGAAGAATTGAATGTATTGTATCATTTTACAAAGGGTAAATAATAATTAACTCAATTATAAAATATCAAATACAAACCGTTATATTAAAATTTTTATATGTAACATATAATTACTATTGAAAATATATACATATATAATATATATTAATAATACATTATTTTTATCTTAATTAATATTTTTATTATTTTTCTTGCTATGTGTGTATATGCATTATAATATTAGAATTTTAAATAAATAACTTAATAATTATTTATAAATTCCTTAATAACTATTTTTGCAATTCTTTTAAGTTTCATAACATATTTTGTGAAAAACTAATTAAGTTCAAAAATTAGAATTTTTTATTATTCAACTCAAAAGTTAGCTTTTAGTTTTAATTCTCAAATTATTAAATACAATAACTAATATATATATTAAAAAATTTAATTAAACAACTTATGTTATTTATAAATTTATTAATAATTATTTTCCTAATAATTTGAAGTTTAGTGACAAGTTTTATGAAAAGTTAGCCTTTTTAAACCCAAAAATTAATTTTTAGTTATAAATTTTATAAATTAATAATTGAAAATATAAACATGGCTTTTAATTTATTATTTATTAAGGGGACATATAGTTGTAAACAGAGTTTTAAAAATACTATTTAAAAAAAATTATTAGATCTAATTTTTTTTTTAAGTTTCAAAATAACATTTTATTTTTACACCTATATACTAAAAATCCGTTTAGTGGTTTTTAAATTTTAAAATATTATTTGAAATTTTTATTACATTTTAATTTTAGTATTAGAGTATAAATGAACAATTGTTTTTCCTTTTTTTTTTTTTTTTAATAATGAACAATTTTTTTTAAGTGTACAAAAGAAACAAACTTAATTTAATATCTATATAATTAAATTTTAAATTGTCGTCTAATTCCAAATGCAAAATTATAATAAGATTCAAAAGTATTGGATTTGAAAAGTTAATATGATAAATGCATTATTATAATCAATTTTTCTAATAAAATATAATTATAAAACAATTATGTTAGAGAAATATAAATAAATTAATATAAAAAAAGAAAAAATATTAATAGAATTGTATTTTATTATAATCGTTATCATTTTAAATGTTAAGTCAAAATTTTTAATTTTTACTTATTTATTTTATTTTTAAATTTTTTTATTTAATTGTCTGAATTTTTAATTTTTTACGAATTATTTTACAACATTCATTAGAAAAACATAATTAATTTAATTTTTTGACTTTCTATATAATTATATATTTAATTATTAAATTTTTAATTTAATAATATTGGCATATAGTATTACAAGATGAATATTTTATTATGAAACTATGGATTAAGTTACAATAGCAAAAACACAACATATTTAGGATAATTAATTAAATATAAAATTTGAATCTGATGTTCACTTTTAAAATAATTTCATCTTATTATTAGATTAAGATAATAATTCGTGAAACTATAGTTAATAAGATGAAAGGAAGAGAATGGTAAAAATAAGGGTGATATCGGTTCGATTTGATTAGTTTAAAAGATTATTATTAAATTAAATTAATATTTTTGATTTGAAAAATTTTCAAATTAAATCAAAACACCATTATAGTCAAATCGTCAGTTTTGATTCAGTTTAATTTAATTTAAATACCTTTGATTTTTTTATTTCAAAGTAAATTTTTTTTTTTATAAATCGTCCTTATTTTATTAAAAATTTAAGAAAAATATCTATAAAATATCAATAATAATTTTTTTTTTTAAAATAATTTAATTTTATACAACCCAAAATTTATATTTTTTTTCTTCAAAAATTAGAATTTTTTATTTATCTTTAACTAATTTTAATTGATGATATTTTTTAAAATTTTAAATTCATATTAGGTTAAAAAAATATGTGATTGTATATAAAATAAAATTAAATATATTTAATTGTAATAATAATAAAAATAATATATATAACTTCGTTTTTATTCGATTTGAAACTAAAAAATATTCAAACAATAAATTAAATTAAAATTTTAATTTATTCTATTTTTTAAATTAAATTAAATCAAATAAATAATAAAATTATTTATTTTAATTTAATTTAATGGATTTAACTTCAACTCTTTAACTTAGGTAAAACGAAGGAAAAGGGGACATAAAGGGAAAGGAATAAGATGAAAGGGAGAGAATGGTAAGAGAAGGTAAATAAAGGGGTTATCGGCATCGTTGAAAAGGAAAAGGCTAAGATTCATGGATCATGTGACAACTCTAACGAACTCCCGCGTGATCTACAACTTCCCTTTCCCTTGGCTCCCACACACCCTTCTCCACCTCACTTTTCTTTCTGTATCTTTTACCCTTTTTTCATCTATTAAATTTATTTCTATATTTTTCTTTTTTTAAATCAGACAATTAAGAATAAAATATATCAAAACAATTATATTAATTAATAATTATAAATTTATTTATTTATTTTAATTAAATTAAATTATGAATAAAGTATTTTATCTTTTATATTAAAAATTATTATATCTTTAAAAAACTTTTATATATAATATAGAATTGTAACTACAAGCTTCGTACTTTTTCTACTATGTTTGTCTATTTTATCTGTACTTTCGAAGATTTTTCTTAAAAAAAAAAAAATATATTGATCTTATGCCATATCCATCTTCTAATTAATTTCAACCAACTCAATAATAATTTTATTGTAAATTTAGATAATATTAAATAAATAAATTTAAAAATAAAATAAAAAAATAAAAAAATAAAAATTTTAATATATTATTTAAAATATTTAAAATGACACAATATTCTAATTTTTTCTAATTTTTTAAAAATATATTAACTTTTCTTGATAAATATCACAATACATTATTAGGTTTTTCCATCTAATTTTATTGTTAATTAACTCTAAAATGTTCAATAAGGATAATAAAAAGACAAAAATATATGTTCCTTATTTTTAATTAATTATATCCTATTTTTTGCTTTAAAAATTTTTTTAGGGTTAACAATGTATTTTTATATTTTTTGACAATTTTAAAAATAAAATAAATAAAAATATTATTTTATTTTATTTTTTAAAAAATAACAAATAAAAAATATTATTACTTTTATTTTCAAATTTATCAAAAATATGAAAATGAATTTTTTATTTATATTAAAAAATTTAAGAAGAAATAATTTAATCTTAAATTATTTTTTTTAAAATAAAAATATTTTTTAAAAAATATTTTTTGTTTATTTTTTATTTTCAATTTTTTCAAAAAATATGGAAATAAATTTTTTAACACTAAAAAATATTTTTTAAAGTAAAAAAAAATGTAATTAATTAAAAATAAATGATAAGAGTATTTCTGTTTTTTTACAATATTTATTGACCATTTTAAAATTGATTAACGACAAAATTAAGCAAAATGATATATTAGTATAACAGAACATTCATCAAGAATGAGTTAATATATTTTTGAAATTTCATGTAGGAATTTAATGTATTAAATCATTATACAGGGAAAAATAATAATTAATCTAATATTTAATTTATTATTAATTGTTTCAAAATATTTCAAAACATATTAATTGAAATAAAAATATATTTTCTATAATCATTTATGGTTAGACTCAATTTTATCAAAAATTTTCATAAATCTATATATAATTATAAAAAAAAAATGATAGTTTTTAATATTACATTTATGGTAATTAAAATACCTTATTTTTAAATTTTCAAAAAAAATTAAATTTTTTATTCATTTGAGTTTATTAAAAAATGTTCAAAAATTACCAATGACAAATAATTTTTATATTCTTATCATATGCTATATATTGAAAACAAAGATTTTTATAAGAATTAAATATGACTTGGAAGGATTATTAAAAAATAATAATAATAATTTTATTATTAAGTTAATAATAACAGTTATAATAATTTATAAAAAATATATAAAATTTAAATTTTTATTATTATATATTGAAATATAAATATACATTGTTTAGTGATTAATTACTAATCTTATAATATTATTTTTTAAATAATTTTAATAAAACTTATTATAATTTATATGTTGAAAAAAAAAATGAATAAATAAGATATATAAAGTATAATATTTATTTTTATATAAAAAAGTAGAGATTTAGTATTTATGAGAATGCAGATGAGATATCATAATTTAAACATGTTGAAAAATGAATAAAAATAAAATAAAATTTTAACATATAAAAACAAAAATGAAAAACAGTGAAATTCACCGTAAATAAATCGCATTATCATCCCTAATGTTATTGGAGGAAATCACAGTGTCCTCTCTCTAATCTACGAAATAACTATTGGAGGAAGGAAGTTCAACCCAACTTTTCATATATTTATTTATTATTTAAATTTAAATTATTTATTCTTAAATTTTTTAATACAAATCATTTTCTAATTTTTTTTTAATTTTAATATTTTTAATTAAAAATATAATTTTATTAATTAAAAAATATAAATGTCTCACAACTAAAACAATTAGTATAATTAATGAATCAAGTTTTTAATTAAATTAAAAATCGAGTTAAAGAAAAAAATTATGCCGATTAATTCAAATTAAAGTTTTGATAAAAGCATAAGCTTTGGTATGTTCCCGTTAATTTGCTGTTGCTATATTATTTAGTGTTAAGATCGAAATTGTGGGCTTGGGCCTTTCAAATTCCTTGTTATATTATGCATTATTATAGTATAAAACAGGCATATCGACCACATAAAAACATTGGTATAAGATTTCTTGTCCTTCTTTGAACTGTGAGTTGTTGGGCTACAATCCCAAATTTAAGCTGATTCAGTCCATGTTGGTGAGGGTTATGGAACCTAATTTCCAAACAAGGACCTAAATATTTTGGCCTGGGCTAATTACTGTTATAAATTGATAATTAAATTATTATTATTTTTTAAAAAATAGCGTTCAATATTCACTGATATTTACATTATATTTCAATTTAAACGGAAAATATTCTAAATACATTTACAATATAAAACAGAAATTCCACATAAATTCACACAAATTATCAAATAAATATTCACACAATGGGTTGAGACAAATTAATTAATTTGAAGGATTGAGATTTTAGATTTGAGATCATATATCCTATCAATTAGTCGAAACGTGGTCCAATTTTTATCTCATACTCTCAAAATTTGAATTAAATAAATAATTGGTTAATATATAATTAAATTTTCACTTCTTATTATCATTATTGTTTTTAAATTGAAAGGAATGGAATTATGTAAAAAGGAATAATCTAATAGTAAATATATATAATAATATTAAAATATTAAAATATTTATTATTTCTAACTTATAATAATATACTAATTAAATTTATAAAATGCCTTCACATAAAGCAAGAACTATAATTGTTTAAAAAAAATTACCTCGATTATGGAAGGAGAATACATTAATGGGTAGATTGGCTTTCGTTTTTTTTTTTTTTTTGATAAATAAAAAATATAATATGAAAACTCTAACATATAATAAAGATCGACTGAAAGTAATGAAGTAATAACAAATAAATTTTAATTTAATAATAAATGTTACAAGTATCAACTCTAATCCAAATTTAATTAATCATTACCAAAATAATTCAAATGCAAAATATTATAGCAGAATGAGGTAGATTTACTTGTTTTCATACACCATCATCTTATTCTATTAATCACTTTCATTACAACATATGAACTGTAATACCCGTTTATTTTAAATATTTATAGCAATTATTAATTATAAGTGATTGTTAATAGCTATTAGTTACTGACTAATAGTTGATAGTTGATAGTTGTTACTTAATAACTGATTATTATAAGTATTTCGTAAAATTATTATTAGTTGTTAGCTGTAAATATATCTAATTACCATTAAGAATCAATATTAATATTTATTTTTTATTTAAATATTATTTTTAAAAAATAATTTAATATTTTATTTAAATAAACAGAAATTTTTTTAAAAAAATTTCAAATAACAGCTATTTTACTAGTGTAATATCTAATAACTATAAAAAATAATAATAATCAAATAGTTTAATACAAGCATTAGAAACTAAAAAGTTAAAAAGTATATTAAACACTTACTAAATTGCACCTTTTTCTTTCTTTTCTTTTTAAGTTGGAGATTATTTTGATTTCAATCATGCTTAAGAGGATAAAAATCTCCTCAATTTCTTTGAGAGGCATGATTAAAGCGTACGTAATTTATATGTGCATGAACATTTTGAAGGATGAATCACCATCCAAAGGTTAGCCATGAAGCGCTTGTCCACTTGTTTTATAAAACCTTGTCCATTTACTCGCCTCGGTTTTCAAACGAGAAATTGCAACTTTTAAAAAAATTAATTTGAATATTTCATTGATGAAGAGAACCAGATACATGAGATGCTGCACTATTGAGCTAGTCATTTGGTGAAGATATTTAAATGTCTAACTTGTAATACAGTTTATTTTTTATTTTTTTATTATTATTAATTTTAATGCAGATGGTTAAAAAATACAATTTCCACATTACACCAAATCAACATATTCATTCTATAATAAAATTTTCTTTTTGAGTTTGTTTTGATTAGAGATTCTCGAATAAATTTATGTCCACTGAAATTAAATAGGTTTCAACGAGTCTAAAAATAACCACATTTTATTTTTTACAATAAAAAATTACCTGTGTTAACTGTGCAAACTCTTTGGTTTAGATAAAATTCAAATAATTTCGTACCTGCAATCACTATTGAAGGACAGTGAAATGTTAAGGACCAAATAACGCTTTTGAGCCCTACAGGACTACAGCAATTAATCTGGTAACCATTAATAAACCCTTCGTGAGAAAACTCCAATCCAACTATGCTTGTTAATTGTGACCTCTTTTTTTCATTCTATGCGACACTTCCTTAATTTCTTATTCCTTTTGGGACCAGCTCAATGGGGGGAAAATAAATAGTGCATCAAACCTAGAAAATTTAAGACATGGAAGATTGTAGAGATCCTATTTGAAATTAGACAATCTACCTGTGCAAAACAAGAGAGGGAAGAATATATATATATATATATATCCAAAATCCAGTCCACTTGAAGATTACTGCCAATTAACATAACTAAATTACAAAATCAAATATATTAGTTGAAGGGGAAGTGAGAACTTTGACCTAACTATTGAACTTAATAGAACTCTTTTATACAAACAACGCACGACAACTCCAACAAAAAAAAATATATATATATTCTTATACATGAGTTTGCAAAGGACAGCCAGTGCAGTGTTTCAGAAGAAAAACTTCGAGAAAAATTCAAACTTACTTTACTCTCTCGCATCAGAATTAGCCACAATTTCATTGCATATAGAATTTGAATATCATGAAAAATTATCTAACTAGAAAATATAGTAGAATGGAATTTTACAATTTTATTAAATATCATATTCGAGTTGTTATCAACCATTAACCTAAATTACAAGCTCAACTTAAAAACTATGATACAGACGTGTGTATGAAGAAGAAGAATGATTATCTAAATCACATGTAAAGCATCATGTCAGTCCTTAAGCAGTTAGATTACCTCTTCACTGTTGCATTTATGAGGCTTGATTCAATAATAGTTCGGTTAGCAACATACAAAAGAAAATTTTCTGTCAATCATGTTGTATGAGGGGACAGGAGAAATATTCAATTTCATCTGCACAAGGGAAGAACAGATCAGAGCACAAAATATATGTACAGAGCTCAAGAGTCATGAGGTCCTTGAACTATTAGAGTATTCCGCTGTTTACCACTGTCTGATCGGAAGGTTTCTCCTTTAAATCCAATCTGAAGTAAAAAAAAGAAAAGAAAATCCGAGATAATTTTAGAACAAAAGACTTGCTACCAAAAATGATATAATATGATAAAAAGAAAAAATAAGTTCTGAAGTCAGTGCTTACTTCAACAGAACTTTCAGGAGGGAACCACCTTAACAGAACCCCAAGATGTGCCACAGCCGGAATTAGTTTGAAAAGCAGAGGAGTCGTTACCTGCAAGTAAGCACCCGAGAAATAAGTAAAATTCTGCAAACCATTGGTTGAATCACACCAATAAATCAGACCAATGGGTAGACAGTTTTTATTCCTCAATTATTTTTCTCTTTACAACTTAATTACTAATATCACTGCTACTTGCTAAAATTAACAAGAAAAAGTAATTAACACTATTGTTAAAACAGGCATGGCTGTCAGAGAAAATATGCTGAGTTTTTAAGTTACTGCTTTTACCATCAAATCAAGTGTAAGATGCATAGCCAACTTGCAGCAGATGCACAAAATTACCCACTTGTCCAAATGTTACCTTACATTTCATGCCGAAACAAATTATTCCCCGGCTCAATAGTGTTTTTAAAATTATAGCCATGCAATGAGCGTGCCTTTGTGAATTGTTGCAGGTAGTTTTACAGGAGTAACAGAATATCAATGGAGTAGCTTGGCCCAGAACTTGTACATTTTGGGCTGTTCATTTTTTTTTTGTTTATAGGTGCATAGCCCCCTTTTCTAACCAAAAAATAAAAGTCAATTTGTTTCTACAGAAACTTTTCAGATCAGTGTCCACAATATATCAAATCAGTCCCGTCCCCTGTGCACGGCTATGAACACAGAAAAACTAAGCATCCTAAACAATAGTAATTTCAATTGCATTTTTCACCTCATTTACAGAGGAAATTCAAAATTCTAGTTGAGAAAAGAGGTAAAGGATTAGAAATTCACAATCTTCCAAGGAAAAGCAAAACTAATGAAAAGATGCGATCAAATTCTCCAAGAACATTCATCAGAAACGTGATATAGCTTTATACCACAAACAATCAACAAAATGACTAGGCCCATGAAACCCCAATGTGAAACACAGGCAACAAAAAAAGGGTTAAAGCCCATCAAAGTAACATGACAGTATTGTCATACCAGGCTAAGAGCTGTTGTCCCAAGAAGTAGTAGGTAAAGCTTCCCCTGAAAATGGTCAAGACATTAGCTCTACACTGTAGCTCAATATTTCCACCCTCCCACTGAAGGTTAGGATTGGAAAGATTTTTCTCATGAAAAAAAAATGCCATTGACCATGGTGATTAATAGATGATGTATCCAACAAACATGTCAGATAACCTAAAAGGCTGTTTGGCATCAATTTTGTTATTCGTTTTTATTGTTGTTATCCAATAATAAAAATTTGTATCTTGAAAAATGGGTTCATGAAACAAGCAAAAACCACTTTTCTTTATTGTGATAACTTGTTTTTC
The DNA here is from genome assembly GCA_948193065.1 of Aleurites moluccanus. Classification (NCBI taxonomy): domain Eukaryota; kingdom Viridiplantae; phylum Streptophyta; class Magnoliopsida; order Malpighiales; family Euphorbiaceae; genus Aleurites; species Aleurites moluccanus. Next base: position 17,490 of record CANXYC011098638.1, on the reverse strand, counting down.
TTTTTAAGATGTTAAATAGCAAAAATAAATATGTTTTAATAACAAATTTTCCTTTGAAATTGGACAACAAAAACCAAAAACAGAATTGATACAGAACAGACCCTAAACTTCTTATTTCATGTAACAAGAGAGTTTTCTTGATCATTGTTACAATAGACTGCAATAGTAGCGCTAACCTCAACTAGATGAAGATTAGAAGCATGACTGAGAAGAACAAAGGCAAACTCCCCTATTTGTGCCAGAGACATTCCAACCTACAGAATAAAGATCACTTAAATGCGAGCTCCCAACTGTTAAATCTCAAATTAAAAGAAGAATAAGAAATTCAACAATTAAGCCATCAAACAAAATCTTACAAGTAGTGCAGACTTGTTGTTATAACCAAACCCTTTCACAACTATAGTGATTATGGTTGTCTTTATGATAATGACTAGTATAACAGATGCTAGCAATATATCAACATGGTTCCAGAGAAAATGAACGTGGATCAGCATACCAATGCTGGCAAGGAAGAGAGCAGCAAAAAAATTCCGAATAGGTTCTATCTGCACGAGAAACAATGCTTCACGTTCAGGAAGGTATAAAGATGTAAAATGGAACTTTAACATCATATGAAAACCTCAACAAGCTAAGAAACAAATCAATTGGTGCAAAGATGAACCACGACTATATTACATATGAATAACTGGCATGCAACAATCATTCAAGCGTTACACTTAATATATAGCTATCACATGTTCCACACAAAATTGGATTATATTAATATTAAGGAAAATACTAATCAAAAGAATTAAGTTGTCAAGAGAAGGAAGACAAAGGCAGGGCCAGAATAATATCATTTAGATATAGATAACATAGATCTAAAACTTTATTCTGTATTGACATAGATCTAAAACTTTATTCTGTATTGACCAAAAGACTGATGGCCTACAATTGAAATAAAAGAAACATGTATTAGGGCACTCATTTCATCCAAACAAATCAACGAACAAGCTGACAATTGAAAAAAAAATCTAAATGAATCTGATTGTTTCATGTGAAATAGATCGATTGGCTAAAAAAACCGGCAGCATCTGTCATTTGCCAATAATGGGAAATTGAAAATACTTGCCTCTTTTGCTGTCACAAGATAGTCCCCTACGCACATCAGTCACATAATCTCATATCCATCCAGCAGATGAATATTAATAAGGCACCAGTTCTTTTGCTATATACTGATGGTAAAAAATTTTCAACATATATTTCTTGTGCAATCACACACATGTATTTGATAAAATTAAAATTAAACAACGGAGAAGAAAAAACTTCTGTTATACCATGGTCCACACATCGCCAAAGCTGTCATGTTGTATCCATAAAACTATAAATATATACCTCTACAGTCTCCAATAACAATTCAGCACATATCTATAGTCTTACTTGTTCTAGAGTATGTTGAGCAAGGTCGCTTGTTGATATCATCACCCCAGCAGCAAACGATCCCAATTCTAAACTTAAGCCCAGCTTATCACTACACTGAATACAAAAAAGTAGATATGAGTGCCACTTAATATGCAGCCTGAACGAGATTGCGAGGAAGCCAGCTTGAATTATATCTCAGCCCTTTACAGTGCAAAATGAATCCAAGGTGAATGTAAAGCAGTCTTTGATGTTGCTCTTTTATTAAAGCAATATGTCAAATGCCAGTATTAAATAACCATGTTAACAAAATGGAAGATAGATGGTAACTATATATGGAAGTATTCATATAAATAAGTAAATGCCAGAGTTCCAATCAAGAATGAATAACAAACCCAGGCTATAAGCAAGCAGAACGCTACTGATGCCAATTGATAGAGCTCATTCGTCTGCACAAATTAAATTATGGTCATATAAGTATGAAATGTGGCTTAAACTCAGATATCCATTCCCAAAATTAAATGCCAAAAGGCTTTTAGGTTTATTTAAAATAAATAAATATGTACCTGTGATGACAGGCTCATCATCAATTTAAGAAACCAAGGAACACAAGTACGGGATAATATTGACAAAACAGCCAAAAATGCAATCAACACTACCAACCTGTTTAAGAAAAGAGAAAATACATTAAAATGGATAAATCATAAATGACTTCAATGCTCACACATCTTTGATGGAAACAATAAATAGTTACTTATATGATGTAGCTACTTACCTAATCTTTGGGGAAGTTAGCAAGAGTACCCATTACTTTTACATTTAGAAGTGGGTGACAACTTACTTTGGCTTCAGCCTAAGGATGACTGATCCCCATCTATATCCCTCCCATACCCACCACTTTCTCCCTCCCTCTCTCCCTCCCTCTCTCCCTCCTCCCTCCCTCCTCCTATTATATTAGGAAGTTTCAAGTCAGGTGGTTGCTGTGGTGTTTACTAATGAGAGCTCACTGGTGGTGAGGTTCGTCACACACCTTTCATACAGCTTGGCCCTTGTGCCAGGAAGAAGGCACATACCTAAGCCATAAAGTGCGCACCTACTGAAAGCCACCCGCCTTAGCCTGGTAGAGGTATGCCATTAACAACTATGAACTTAGTTATTGAACATCGCAAAATTGGATGATGATAGGATTCCATCCATCATCATTGGCCATTTTTTAACAAAGGATTCACCACACTCAAAAAGCATACGAGGGTAAGGAAGAGAGGAATGAAGAAGAAAGTAGAAGAGAGTTCTTGATTCTTTAAAAGCTTGAAAAATCAATTTCCTCATTCAAATGGGTACATACAGAAACATGATAGGTTATTTTATATCTACCAAAAATAGATACATTGCTTACTTGCCCAAAGAGTAGATAGTTCAGCAGATAGTATTCAAATATTTGATGATTCAAGGCAATAGCAGTTTCCACTAATAAGAAGAAAATCCTCCCTTGGAAATTTAGTCCATTATGAAGTTTTTTACTTACAATTTAGTCATGGACATTACTCCTTGAAGAACACCAGATGTCCCACCAAGAACAGGAAGCAAAGCAAACAACAGACCAACAGCACAGTCCTGGTTGACCAAATAATTTCTCAAGATTCAACAGTAGTTATCGATTGACGATGTCAGTACCATAAAGCTATAGTAGCATATTATGAGTAAGTTCAAGATAGCAGGATGAGTACAAGGAAGAGGAACCAAATACCTGCAGAATAAGGGTGCCAATGGTGACTTGACCATGAAGAGCATTAGTAGAATTCTTTTCCATCAAAAACTTCAAAACCTGGGCCAAAACAAGCACGTCCTTAACAATCATCGCGTCAAAAAATACCAATAAATATGTGTGTGCATGCAGTATGTGTGTATATGTTTGTGTGTTGTGTGTGTGTGTGTGTGTGTGTGTGTGTGTATAGAGACAGAGAGTCCACATGGCACATCAAGAGAATGTTTTACCACTGCTGTTGAAGACATCGACAGGAATGCACCAACAAATACACCCTCCGAAGGCTTACCACCACATAACTGCAAATAGCATCCAATCAGAACAGCAGCATTTAGAATTAGAAACTTTACATGATATATCCTAAACATGCATCAAAACCGGTGGTTTAACATCTCTACTTAAGGTGCAACAAATGACATTGAAGATTGGAAACTACAGACTAACAGTAAGGTTTAAGGCCAATGGGATAAAATATTTACTTCAGAACATTGTAATAGAACAAAAGCACATAGTAGTAACCATCGTGCAAGATTTGAGATTTGATCCCATTATCACACCAGCTACTGAAATGATAAAGCAGCTCAACACAGTCCAAACCTAATAATAGTATGTAAGACCTAAAAATAGTATCTAAGAGCTAAAAATTATCACAGCATGGAAGAATAAGATTTTTTTGTAAAACTTTTTCCATCCAGTTCAAATTGTTGGTTTATGCATACTTCTATCAGTAATAGCAGCCTGCAATTTGATTGAATATGTCATTATTGTTTGCATGAGTCAAGGTGCTTTCACATTAAGAAAAAACGCAGTGACAATCTGATGCAAATTTCAGAAGGAAATAATAGATATACCATAGCTGTAATTCCACATAGGAACATAAATAAAAAAATTTGGAGTAGACCTCCAAGAACGGCAACTGCTCGGACAACTCGAAGCTGAAATTTAATAGGATGAGCTTTGAGTTATGGATTAACTACAACTTGGATAAATGGAAAAAGAACAAGAAGCAGCACAAGAACTTACTTTTGTTATCGAGAACTCCAGGCCCAATGCAAAAAGAAGAAAAATAACACCAAACTGAGCCACAGTTTCAACCTACCGACGGGAAGCATGTGAAAAAGAAGATAAGCATGATAGTTAATTTGATGAAAATAATAATCTCAATCAGAAAAACAAAGCAAGACTATATTTAGCAAATATATTGCTAAGAAGATAATCATTTTGAATTGTAAAAACATTAAAAAAAGGATATAACAGGATTTTTAAGCTACTATCACGATAGGGGGTGAAATACTTGATTATAGGTCACTAAAACCGTACTTGATGCTCTCAATTATCCTATAACAGCCCCATCATAAAAGCATACTTTGATTTTCTGTAACGTCACATAGTTGATGTAAATTGCATACTACATGTAAGAATGATCAATTGAAATGATCATTTGTAATGTTTCATAAATAAACTGATGCAGTTCATAGCATGAATTCATGTATTAAATAAAGAACTTACTAGGCCAAAATGTCAGCATATACTAAAGAAAACAAGGCATCATCAAGAAAGTTTTTACAAAAATTTAATAAAGAAAATATTATTCAAATACTTTGTGATGGGAAATCCACATACTTGCACCATTTCACTGACAAAGTTGAACCCTCCAGGCCCAATAACAGACCCTGCTAGCAAATATCCAGTAATGACCTGTAAAAAGTTAACATTAGAAACTGCTCAAGAGAAACAGTATGCTCAGATAACTTAAGAGTATGGCATGCCCAGACATTGAATTATATCCTAGCATTCCAGTGTGTCATGAACTAAGTTTAGATCAAATATGATCAGACCGGCTGTCCAGCACAAGCAAATGCAATGCCACCACAAGTTGCAGACACAATGACGACAACCAAATCTGATATCAATCTACAAAGCAATAAGATAAGTTCATATCAGCTAAGCAACTAAGTACAGAAAATCAAATGAACTACAACAAATTAGTAAATTTACCTCAAGTCTAGCTGCAGCACTGGATATTTTGATTTAAAATTAGATATGATGAAGATGTTATCCTAAAAAAAAAAAAGAAAATCAGTACCAACCATGATAATATATCAAGAAGGAAAAGCTGCTAATGAAATTATTATACCTTTCTATCTATCAGCGTCGGGGTATCTTCAGCTCCATTATCATTTTCCAAATTGAAAACATGATGGAGATTAAATGACCTACAGCGAGATTCAGAAAATATTTTAAATGATGTAGGAGAACTTGCATATCTAATAAAGGCACAAGCCAGATTTAGTCTTAAATAAAATAAAAAACAAATCTATTATACTATAAGATGGAAGCTTATACTTTTCCTCTTTCGTGTCATTTTTCTTCGTTTTAACTCTGGCAACAGTTTCCAAAACTGCCTAAGCAACACAAAAGATATGAAGAAGATACATTCAGCAAACTTCAAGCTAGGGTATGATTGAAATGAACCCAGAAAATGGGAAAGCAGAAGATTGGAAATAAGGCATGTTTTTCTGTTTATGGATGGAACTAGATCAAATTTATATTAATCAAATACTATATCATGATAATAAAATGACCATAACAAAACTAAACATTAGAAAACAAATGGATGACAGTTTCAATAGATATGTAGAAAATGCAGAAAAATAGATTAGTTTCTTAACATAATATTGAGAATTCCAAACTAAAGTATTGTAAACAATCTAGCATGAACATAAGCTGCATTGTATCTTGATTAATATCTTGACTTTTATGCCCATTATAGTTATAACTCAAAAACTAGGCATTCATTTATGTTGCTTAAAATTTGAGAAGAAATACAACCAACCTGCTGCTCAGCTACACTGTTGTTAAAGCTTCCAGAATCAGTTGCTGCCAAATAAGAAGGAAGGGGCAATGATTAAATAGATTTTAGAAAAAATATCAAATTCCATGGTATTTGAATTCTAAGATCTAATTCATTGTTATTTCTCACAAAAAAAATATCAAATTCATTACTTCGTTTCAATTAATGCCTAGATTTAGGAGATTCGAATAAGTAGTTACACATTAAACCATCAAATAGTTAAATCTACAAGTCTTTCAGATCTTAAACCCAATCCCAAAGCAGATAAAAAGACCAAGTGATACAAATTTGATAATATTTGAGATCAAAAGATCCAAAGTCCTACCGTATCTCAATTATCAATATAACATTCACATTCAATCAATCGAAGTAGCACAAACACATATAGCTGAAATGCTATACGGCACCGATAATTACAAAATCTAATTAACCTGCCGTTTAGTTCATTTGCATCACCATTGTTGGTCGACCTAAACAAAAACTACATCTAAAACAAAATCTACTTAACAATTGCAATTCAATTATACTTGATTCATCTAGTTATTCAGCATTAGATAACAAAAAGAAACCCTAAAATGGAAGCACAATCAAACCATCGGTTTGTTCATTCTCGGGGAACTCCATCCTGAGAGCATCATCAATGATTTTAGCGAAACTGCCTTCTTTAGGTTTAGAAAGAGAAGCGTTCGAGACGGCTGTATCGTTAACAAGGTCATGCTGATCTGACTCTGAGTCAGTGAGTTCGAAAGCGAGTGAAAACGAAGCGAAGAATATAAGAAAGAGAGTAAGCTCACAGAGCAACAGAGTTCTCATCAACATTGCAGATAAGAGAAGCAAAAGCAACATCAAAATTGCTTCTCCTCGATGTTGACGAACAGTAGCAGTTGAGAATAGATGAAGTGACTGAATGAGCGAGGAGAATAGGTGAAAGTGAAGTCATAATTGGTATTATTATTATTATTAACACATTAATTATTGCCCGCCAGTAAAAATGTCAACTGCTATTAATTGTATATTTTTTATTATTTTAGTTAAAAAATGGAATTAATTACGATTTTTTTTAATGTAAAATGACCCATATATTAACTTCGTCCAAATTAATCGGGTTAATTTAATTTTTTTAAAATAAAAAATATTTTTTAAAAAAATATTTTTATTTATTTTTGATTTTTTTAAAAAAATAATTTTATTTATTTTTTATTTTTAAATTTATTAAAAGATATGAAAATAAATTTTTTAACCTTATAAAAATATTTTTTAAAATAAAAATATTAAAAATTTAGAGGAAGAACTTTTCTATTTTTTTATAATTCTTATTCAATATTTTAGAATTGACTAATGATAAAATTAGACGAAATGATTTATTAATATAACGAGACATTCGTCAGGAAAAAATTAATATATTTTTAAAAAGTCAATAATCTTAATATATTGGATCATTTTATAAAGAAAAATAATAATTAATCTTAAAAAATATTAAAAAAATAATATTATCACGTGTGATAATAAAAACTTATAATTTTTTAATGTAAGGAAATCTGTAAAATTATTAATATCGAGAAATGACTTTTATAATTAGATTAAATTATATAAAATAAAGTATAAATTTAAATGTTATATTCTAAATTTTTTTATTATACAAAATAAAATGAAATTTTATATTTTATATTATTTTTTAAATTTTATAAAACATAAATATTATAAGTATTTTGTTGAATTTGTAATATTATTAACTTAATTTTAAAAAGTATAGGATAAAATTTTTAAGACTTTTTATTTAAAAAGAATAAGAATATTAATAATTATTTAAAATATTTAAAATTAAACAATTGAAATATATATAAAGTTTTATCATTTTAATTTTTGAATTTATAATACATTTTTAAAAATAAAGTGAAAATTTTTATAATTTTTTTCTATTTTATTTTAATTTTTTTAAGATAAAAATAATATAAAATTGGCTCCAATAAAATCATTCTTTACTGCTTATAGGATGTCTTAACTCAAAATTAATATCTAATCAGCTATCTAAATCATATGAGCTAGTGATTAACACATCTAAAATTCTTTTTGTTTCAATTAAAAAAAATAATAAGAAAGTGTACTTAAACTGATAGAGTCAACAATACTTTGTTTTAATGATAAGACCAAAACTGAGACTCTCAAATTTAAGAGCTTTTATATTGCTTTTGCTGTATATTTGCAAAATATTTAATATAATTATTATTTAATAATTAAAATTTTTATCTGCTTATGTACCATAAATATCCTAAAAAAAAAGTATTTTAAATGGTATCGTATATTATATATTCAAAATTTATGTGGACTTTTATTTAAATATAGATTCTAAGAACTTTTTTTTAATTAAAATTTAAATAAATTACACAATAAAATAACCATTCCTTTTTCTTAGAGACTGTTTTCTTAGTATGTATAAATGTTAATGAAAAAAAAATCTATATGATTTTATCTTTACGCTAATTCTAATAAGGAATTTTTTTATAAATGAATATACTAAATAATAAATATAAAATTTATTTTAAACGAAATAAATATTATATTTGATATAATTTTAATTTTTTTTTAATATTTTACTTGATAAAAAATACTTCTATAAGTATTATTTATTTATTTTTATTTTTTTTTAAATTTCATATTACATTAATGAAAATATAATTATTTAAAATTCAATTTAATATTTATCAATAATACTTTTTTATATATACTATTTTTTTAAAGGCAAAATATAATTTTAACTATAAATAATTAAATTTATTAAAGATTTTATACTTGTGAAAAAATTTGAATAAAAAATAATTATAGAGTATAAAGTAAAAAGAATATAATAAAAACTAAAAAGTTATAAGGTATAAATTAAAATATGTAAAAAATAAAAAATAAAAATATGAAAGGGTTAGGATAAAAAAAAATTTGAAGAAGTATTTAAAAAAATATAGAGTCAAGCAAAGAACTCATCTTATAAGTATGACCCATCCCTAATAAAAAAAATTAATAAAAAATAAAATAAAAATAATAACAAAAACAAAAATAAAAATAAATGACGTCAATGTCAAATTTATAATCAATGTATTTTTATTCACCAAAATCTAAAAAATAAAATATTAAAGTTAATAAAAGTTTTTTAATCTCTTAAAATTTATTAATTTAAAATTATAAAATTTATTTAAAAATACCAACTATTTTGATAAGATTTGATTTAATTATTTTCAATTCCACAAATTTAATTATTTAGAATTTCAAATGAATTTAAATTTAAAACAAATATAAAACTATAAATTTACAAATCAATTACATAAAATTTGGTTAATGTAAATTAAAATTCATTTATATCTCATTCACAGTACAAATTTGCTATATTTGAATTTTGAAACAATTCCAATCAAATTCTTTATAGAATTTTGCAAATTAACTATAAATTAATTAAACTATAAAACTGACTTCATTTTAATTTGATAAAAATCAGTTGACTTTTCAATTGAATTATACACTCAGCAATAAAATTCATTTAAAAATGAAGTAAATCCTATTTTTATTTGATCTAAATATTATGTAAATGAATTTAAAATCTACAATTCATTTATAATTGATAAAATTTGATTTAATTATACAAAATTGCACACAATTAAGTTTACAAATAAAGAATGAATATTTTTTTCCCTACTAAATATGAGTGCAAAGAAATGAAAAGAAAAAGATTTTCACGTTTCTTCATCATTATCACCAATGTCTGCTAGAGCGGCAAACTTTGATGTTTGGCTTGTACATTTGGAATTCAGAAATTACTGATCTCATAATTCAAACTCTAGTTAACAAGCAAAAGAGCTAATATTAAGATTAGAAAAAGAATTTGATGAGATACTAGTGATAAAACAATAGTTTCGTCCCCCATCAAATAATTTCCATATGCATTATTGCCTAAAATTCCAACCAATAGTGTCAGTTTTGCCGACATTGATTGCAACCCCTCACCACCTACCTCTGCAATATCATTATAATTATATTGTTTGTTTATTTGGTAAAGATTCTAGTCCCTGTAGTCAGATACCTTCTTACATTTCTATGGCTTCTTCATCATACATTCACAAATTGGATTGTTAAATTGGCTCCAATTCGAGGGAGAGAGTACTTGGTAGGCAGTGTTTGGCTTCCAGAAAGCATCCATCCCATTCCTCTCATTTCTTTTCCCTTTCTTTCTCTGAACTGTAGTTCCTCTCTCTCATTTCATGCATTTGTAATTTTGCTTCAATATAGTTGGGTCATTACCACATACTAGCAACTATTATTAGTAATATAATATATTGTTATCTATAAATATGCATCCTTTGCGTCACACATTTTTCTTTTTAATAGTTAGCAGCTTAGCATACGATCACAACTTGTATTATATGTACAATATATCTGCTTTACATATGAATGTAGACCGATTTCCGCAAGTGTTAGGTCAGTCTTATTTATGGCAATTCAGCCTCTTTTGAACTATATAACAGGAAAAGTATATTCTGCAGCAGTTAAATTTTCACCTGGAATGCTTTAAATCAATCAAGCATTTTTTTGAGAGGTTTATTATTGAATCTGCAATGACTCTGGCACTGGTCTTCATATAACCACCTGAAACAACATAAAAATAATAATTATCTATTTGCATAAAATTAACCAAGAGCTCTAAGCTATTAAAAAAATAAAAATAAAAAATTCTAATCCTAACTATCATCAATCATGTGGATAGCATGTGATTGTGAAATCACCACTGCAATGAGCAATCTCAAAAGATACTCGACAAAATCTATGATATGCTTGAATCTATTTCTGCATTGCCTCTGATTTTCTTTGTCTAAAGATGGCAGCAGATAAAAGAAGATGAGCTGTCAAAAGGACTTATTCGATCACAAGATAAAAAGTCACTTCCTGTCCTCTAGAATTGAGAAAAGCGTGAAAAAACCACAGCTCAATACACCGTAAGAGGAGAAAATGCTTGAAAATCTAGATAAACCCAGGCATTATGCTTCTACGCAGTTTCACCGATCCAAAAACAAAAGACATTTTCTGGGACATTATTCTTAATGTGATTTGAGAAATTTGCATTTTCCTATATAATGAATTGATTAGAATTTAGTGCAGGATGTGCATCAGGGACTGAAGCAAAGTGATCAGGAACCTGAGACTTGGTCCACCAAAATTTAAGCACTAGAGACTGAAGATCAATACTTGCACAACTCTCAATGCACACAACTTTCGATGATTATACAGTGCATTAATTTGGAGATTCTTAAAAAATGCAGGACCTGATGTCAGCATGACAAGAGGAGCATTCCTTTCATGAGCAAATCGAAAAACCTTCTCGTCTCTTGCAGTTATTCCATCAGGACTAATCTGCATCAGGCAAGCAAGCATAAGCACAGCATAAATTTCTAATTGTTGCTAAATATCCTTTATTATAGTTCCCTAGTTGGGTGGGGCAAAATTGTAATCTCCACACTCGCCTTTTGTTTTCTTTACTTTTTTTGATAAAAGAAGAATTTATTGAGAAAAGAGAATAATGAAATATTAATCCATTTCTTCAATCAGCGCCATCACAAATTCAAATGCCTCCCTTTCATGGGATTATTTCTACCTCCTCTTTGATCACTAAACATTAAACCTTTTATTTCTTGACACCTAGAAATTTAGCATTTCTCCATCAATTCTAACAAAAATAAACCCTATGCTTTTTTTTTTTTTTTTTTTTTTTTTTTGAGGAGAACCCTGTGCAAATTATTAGCAAGGCTGATATCAATCATATGATCTCAAGACATGTTACTGAATATTCTTCCAAAAAATTCAAGCACTGTATATGAAGGCTTCGTTTTTCTTTTTGACAGCTCAAAAGAGGGGGAAGAAGAACAGCCTAAAATTTTGTTATTTAATCTGAAGCATAAATTCAGTCTATTAGAATTATTAGACAATGTCATAGTCCAGCAACTGCAAGTCAATGATGGTGAAAAAGGTCTTTCAACAGTCATAGATTCAGCACTAATAAAAAACATCACAGACGAATATTTAGGCAATTTGAGAAAAAAGATAAGGGGTGATATTACCTTCAGCCTGCCGAGTGGATCTCCATCTAGAATGTCAGTCCCAGCATTGTAGACCACCAAATCAGGATCAAACATTCGACCAGCAACCTAATATTCATATCTAGTAAGCATTAATTGTGCACAAAGATAAAGAAAGAAACAACTTTATAGGAGAGGATCACTCTGTTTCAGACACCAAATGTATCTGTCTACAAATTTAAATAAAAAAATAACGAAATCAAGAAAAAATTTGAAAATAAATTCCAAGAACAATGAAAGTAAACATTTAACATTATAAAGGTAAACAAGTAAAAATCAGCAGTATGGACAAAATCTGCTAAAGGACCAAAATTAACTAGGCTGAAAAGAAGCAGTTTTGGGGGTTGCAGATCTTTTAAGTCTATTTTAACTTGCGTGAAAAAGATAATAAATAGATGTTCCAGGTAGCACACACAGGCTTAAGGATGACAGATGCAAACTGACAGATATAATTCAATGGGCCTTGTAATTTCTGAATATGTGAGATACTTATCAAAGAATATATGAGCAGGATATATAACATAAGTGTTTCTCCTAATCGAGATGATTCCATTGTGAAAGCACATTTGAAAGCTCATTTTCAATTGATGAAGCAGTACGGCAGCAAATGAGAGGCAAAGCATATTGAAGTGAAGAGTAGGTAAACGATATACCTCAAGTGCTTCATCTAATTTCCTCAAGTACTCGTTTGTTGTGGTCCCACTCTGTTCAATTGTAGGAAGAAAAAACATATTATATTGGGACAAGCAAAACAAAACTATAATTCATTTTTACCGGGAAAATACTAAAGGCTTACCACCACTTCAACCTTCTGATTGATATATCTCCTAGCCTGATAATCCTGTCAAAGAAACACTCGCATGCTAAAAATCAAATCAATATAGTAACAATCATACAAAAGTAAACAGGATATGCTTAACTGATGCTGAAAGTAATATTAAAACAAATGAAAGCTATAAATTAATCGGAAAGAGCAATAAATAAACTTATATAGAAAAGAGAGCCAGTAATTAAGTTTAAGCCCACACAACTTACAAATGGATATATTTCAGGGTTGTACATATCCAGAATATAGACTCGGCCTTCCAGTAAAATGTCAAAAGCAATTAGTCAAATGCAAAGAGAATATCAAACCCAAGCACCACAAGGAAATATTAATAAACATACTGTCATTGGAAAAATCCATTTCGTGGCCATTTCCTTGATGAGCATCAAGGTCAATTATCATCACCCTGTAAGTTGTTGCAGATAATCACTACAGAAGTCCACTTATAAAAAGATAATTGTGAATGGAGGCTCAGATGCTAATACAAAACAGCCAAAATTGCATCTATTTCTTTTGAGCTGCATTAATTACCTGGATATATTCAAGCGGACAAAGGAAAAATGTATGCAAAGTGAAATGTCTGCGTAAACACAAAATCCACCTCCTTTTCCACTACAACAATGATGGAAACCTCCTCCAACATTGATGGCCCATCCTCGCTCTTTTGCAAGCTTCGCTGCCAGGATGGTTCCCCCAACCTGTTCCATAAGTTTATAACATAATTAGAATATCCCTATAAACTGAGAAGTGCGATAAAATAGAAGAGAACGTTGATTGGACCTGTTTGCGAAATGGGAAAAGAACTTTATGCTGCACTATACAATTAGGTAATAGTGCAACAGGAGGAACCTGCATTTTACGGCACATTGAATCAGTAAATGCTCTTAAGCAGACAGCAGCAAATGACAACTGCAAATTCAACTCAACTAAGCCATATTCTCAAATTTGTCGGGGTCAGCTATATGGAAATCACAACTACATGGTCCACGATAAAACTATTAAACCATTCAAAAGAATACGAACATCTCAAGAAACCAAAACTCATAACAAAAAATTATAATCATTACATGATACCAAGCTGAAAACTCTTTGACTGAATTTAATTGAATTCATTTCAAATTAAGTGGTCCAGTGGTACATACACGTGATAAGAGCTACCACCATTAGCAATGTTCAAAATGTGGCAACACAAATAATATTCCAGACAGATAGGAAAGCAAGTTGAAGAAAGTATTCAAATATAAGAAATCAGGCAAAAGGGGGAATTTCACATCACCTCAATTATCATGGCAACGTTTAGACTGCTCTTTAGACTACTCAAGTATGACTCTGAATGCACCTGGTAAAGACAACCAATAAGTTCAATGTATAAATACTGTTGTGCATTCTTATCGCTCATGTCATATCAATAAGTGAACTATAAATCAGTTACGGTTCTTTACTTGCGCCACTTATCTCGAGCATTTTCCAGTGTTCTTCAAAAATTACTAATTAGGACCATCAAGATTAAAAGTTTTGAGCAGGGTGATCAGTGCAAGTTACATAAATTAAGTAGATTCAGTTCTCCAAAATATCGTCCATCGTTACATGAAGGCAATACATCAAAAAGAAAGAGAGGCTCAAATCATTCAGCAGATGTAGAAAGTACCACAAGGAGATCATCATTTGAAGCTTCCAGAGGTTCAACAATACTATTTTTGTCCAGCACACCATCCCCGATGAGAAATCGGCACACACGACCCCATTTAGATGAATCAAATGGGTGCCTACAAATTACGAATATAGATTAAACATAACTATAAACTCAAATTACGAATATAGTATCCAACTATTTACAACTCTAAACAACAAATAGATGAGTAAATAAGCTCTTACAGCTTCTCTATGCCAAGAAACGATATATCATAAGCCGATGAGTATATCAGCGGAGCCTGTTTTATCAAAAAGCTTAGTCCTAAATCAAATTCAACCGCATATAACAACGCATATTAGAAGGAAAAAAAAATTATAACCTTAGACAGAGGGACGTCGAAGTAGAGCTTGCTTGAGAGAATACGATTTCGACGGAGAGTTGCAGAATCGCCGGTAGGTGAAAGAGAATGAGAAGACGAAGACATTTTCAGTCACCAAATAAAGCGATACAAAGTATGCGAGAGTTTAATGGTGGCAATTGTCAGGGCCAAATATAGCGTTGATTTACAGAGATTCCGAGTTGAATAGGCGGTGAATGTTTTGACTCGGAATGTCATCGAAGCTTTTGTTTTAAAACTCGAAGCGAGTTTGATAAGTGTGTACTGTGTAGAAGATACGAGATATTAATAAAGAAATGAAATCAATTTTATCCAGGCGCTAGTCGGGAGCGTTGAGACAGCTAACATAACTGTTCTTTTTAGCTTTGGCGAGAGAATTCAGCATGACTCTATTATCTTATATACGCTTACTATTATTCTTTGCTTTGACATGCAATTAGAATACCACAGAGATAAAATAAATTTAAATAAGAAATTAACCTTTAAGTATCCATAATTATTTTATATCAAAAATTAACGAAAGATACATTCAATTAAAATTTGATGAAAATAGATAAATCATCTCAAATTATAGAAATATAATATATTAAAATTTTCGCTATATTTAATTTAATTCTACTAAAAAAAAAATTTATTTGTAAATAAATTTTTATATTTAATATATTAAATAATAAATATAAAATTCATTTAAAATGAAATGAATATTATATTTAGAATAATTTTAAATTTTATTTTAATATTTTACTTAGTCAAAAATATCTCTATAAATGTATTATTTATTTATTTATTTATTCAAAATTTTTATATTATATTAATAAAAATATAATTATTTATAACTCAATTTAATATTTATTAATAATATCTTTTTATATATATTATTTTTTAAAAACTAAAATATAATTTTGGTCATAAATAATTAAATTTATTAAGAAATTTGTACTTGTGAAAATTTAAAAAAAAAAAATTAATCAATTATTTTCAGTCCTTCCATTTCAAGATTTTTAATTATAATATTTAAGAATAAAATTATTAATATTTTTTCTTTGTTAATAAATTATATAATTTTTATTGTTAATAAATTATATAATTTTTATTACTATAAGGGTTATTTTTTTAAGAAAAATAAAAATTATATATTTAATTAAACAAAATAAATTTGAAAAGCCTAATTATATATTTCATTATAATATAATAACATCTAAATATAAACCACTATATATATATACATTTTATTTATAATTATGGATTTGTATCTGTTATTATTTAAGAATAATGAATTACTTAAAGATTTCGTTGTGATTTCTTCTTAGACTTCAATTTGATTAAGATCGACTCTAATTTTTAGTAAATTATAATTTAAAAAATTAAAAAATATAAATTTTTAAAATTATAGTTTTAAATTATAAATATTATAAATACAATTTATTAAAAATTATTCAACTACAATTTCAAACAAATACTTAAAAATTATAAGATTTAGAGTTGAAATTTTGAGTTATAGTTAAATTAAAAGTATAAAAGTAATTGAAATATAACTAAATAATTATTTCTTATTTCAAATATTTTAAATACAATTTATTATAAATTATTTAGTCACAATATCTAATTTATAATTAAAAAAAAATTATGAGGTTGAAATCGAAATTTTGAATTAAAGTTAAATTAAGGGAAAATATATAATTTTGACTATTATGTTTAGCCCTAGAAGCATATTAATTTTTAATATTTTTCGATATATAATTTCGATCCTAATGTTATTAAAATCTGCAATTTCGACCTTTCTCTACGTTGACTTCAGTTTTTGAGCCTCACATGAATTAAAAAGTAATTGGCAAATTACAATTTAGTTCTTAAAATTTTATTTATTTATAAAAAAGTATTTTTTAATTAAATGTATAAAAATTAAAATAAATTAATAACTAAATAAAAATTAATTATTTTATTTAATTAAAATTAAAATAAATATTATTTTAATTTTAAATTGCTTTTTATTAAATTAAAATAATTAATTTTTATTTAATTATTTACTTTTCTAAAATTAAAATAAATAAAATTATTTTTTAATTATTTAATTTATTTTCTTATTTTATAAAATTTGAAAATTATTTTTTTATTTCATTAAAATTAAAATAATTAAAAATAAATTATTTTTCTCTTATCTCATATATATATATGATGTACTTTTAGTTATTTTACTAAAATTTAATAAAAAATAAAAAAATAAACAAAATGATCAAATTTATAAATAGAATCAAAATAAAAAAAATTAATTGTCTTTTTTTCTTTAAATACTATTATTCCTAAAATATTGTCCACTTCTCTTTTTTTGTATATTTTATTATTTTTTATTTAATAATTAAAAATAGAATATTTAAAAATATATGTGAATAATTTTATATATAAAATATTCATACACAATTTTATTTATTTATTTTTTGTGTATTTTAATTTAAAATTAATATAAATTACTTTTTATTTAATTAAATAATTAATTTTTAAAAGTA
>CANXYC011098185.1:0-33623 GCA_948193065.1 Aleurites moluccanus | reverse complement strand
ACAACCCCCACCAACAACCACCACCCCCAAAACCCAAACCTTTTTTTTTGTTTGTTTAAATTTGTTTTTATTTTTTTTTTTTTTTTTTTTTTTTTTTTTTTTTTTTTTTTTTTATATGAACTAAATTCATTTTAAAAATTTAGTTTTAAGTCAAAATATTATCAATTGAACTAAATTGATAAATTTGTTATCACTTGCATTAACAAAATAATTAGCATTTAAACAAAATGAATCACATACAATAATTGACAAATTCCAAACAAAAAAATAAAGAGCCAAAAGTGGGATATAATTATTAACAAAATATATGAATATGTAATATCAATAAAGTAAAAAATATAATACAATATTTTGACCAGTTAAATAAAATGAACCTCATCTCGATCTGGTATGGCTAACTATAATTAAATAATGAAAACCAAAATTGAATAGAAATAAAGTATCAGTCTGAAGAAACCAAACCAAAGCCAAAAAATGGTTCAGTTAACCACTTTCCTAGCTTAGTTTTTGATCAGCAGTCCGATTTTTCACTCTTCTCTGCACACCCCAGACTCCAATTCAATATACTTTCATTAAGCACCATCTTTCAAATTTTGGCCTACACAAGTACGTATTTTTGTCATTTTTCCCTACACAATTAAGTATATTTGTCATTTTTCCTTGGCCCACCAGGAAGTTTATTAACTCTTGAGAACATGACTAAGAGTAGCTCTCTACCATCCCATTAAATCTTTCCACCCAACCCCATGGTTTTCAATCCTGATATCTTTAAGTTGGAATCTGAGGTATCTTTGTCATTGTTCCATCTAGTTGACTCCTATATGCTTCTCTAAGTACTCAAAGGATATAAATAATGCTTCAAATGTCACAAAGGAACTTATTCCCTTTCAGTTTGTCAAGAGAAGTTCTGAAATTTATGGTTTGAATTACCAATTATGGTTTTGATATACCAATTATAATCGCAGAATTTATATTATCGCTAAGAAGTAAGAAAGGATAGGATCCTGTATGAAATGCAAAGAAACAAAAAGTATAAGTGTTAAAAGGCCAACAGAGGGATGATGTGAAAACAAGTACCTAGTTGGGTTATGTGAAGGAGCCCAGAGGACACATATCAACACCAAAAGAGAGTATGCAAGCAGAGTCCAGAAAGCAGGAATGATCCAAGCAAATTGCCATAGCTCACTTAGTGGGTCAGTTGCATTGAAGTATAGCTAAGCAAACATAATTCAAAGGAGGATGAGTATTTTTTAAAAACAATATCAAAGAAAAATATGGCACTCAATTTCATTTGCACATCCAGAAACTTTTAACTCTCAATAAACTAGTTAGTGAATGGAATAAGAAAATAAGCTTTTAACTCTCAATAAACTAGTTAGTGAATGGAATAAGAAAATAAGCATTACCTCAAAGCCAATCCAAGCAATGGAGAGTAAAACAGACACTGCAAGAGAGTTGGTAAACTTTCGGTACAGGTCAAGTTTGGCCATGTTTCTTCTCATCTGACCCCGAAAAAGACAAAGGATGAGAAAGGAAGGAAGGGAAAAGAAAATGCCATTCAAAACGTAACGTGAAGTTTAACAAACAATAATAGAAGGATAAACCCACCACCTATATGCCACATTTGCAAATTTATTTCATTACTAAGACATCGCATCAATAAATATATACACCTTTTAAACATCCAGAGAAGGTTGAAAGAAGATAATTACCTGAAGCTTCTCCAAAGTTTTTGATAGAGATGAGAAAATCCAGACAATAAAGCAGGAATCTAGGAAAGCTACAGGAAGCACTAAAAACAGCTCTGTTTTCTTAGATAAGTCATTGATGTTCCCTAGATGTTCAACAAGCTCAAGTGCCTCTGAGGCCAAAAAGTATATCAGACCAAGAAGAAGTACTTTTGATGTTATGCCACCGAGGGTTGGCTTTACTACACCAAAGCCCATGGAGACAACCAAAAGGAGAAGACGAGATAATGTCTTCTTGACAGTGCTAAATGTGACAGCCCACAGTGTAACACCCATTGGTCTTGCACCAGTCGAATTAAAATTGGCATATTCAAAATACCAAACAGCCATTTCACACATTCCAAGTGCTATAACAGCGGTGACGTGGTAGTGCAGCTGTATAACATCCTTCCAGAACTGAACAAACCTTAAGAACCAAACTAGTCCAAGTGCAAGATAAACCAAAGACATGATGCCATAAAATGTCATGAGAGGAGTCATCTTTCCTGGTAAATAACCATTAGGGTTCTTCCATACAGTCCTCCCCTTAATCAAGGTGCCCTTAAGTTCAGGATTACAAAACATGAAATAAAGGTAGTACATTCCAGTCCTATTTATCTCCACAGTTTCAGGTTTCATTTTAGCTTCTTCATCTTTTCCTGCAAACGATGTTTGAATGCGTTTAGGCCATTCTTGGTTGCCTTGATCTTTCTGGATAATTACCTCCCCAAGGTTACAGGACCCAGTTTGAGCAAGAGTAGGGTCACAGCATATGAGGTTAGTTTTTAGGAATGCCCCTCCAATCCTTTCTCTGTCTTTCACCTCAAATATGATGGCTTCCACCAATCCAGTGCTCTGCTGCATTTCATTCTGTTTTCTCGCAGCCTCCTTTGTCCTCACAAAGGTGACATCTTCAAACCTAAAATCAACCCATAAATGGAACTTTCAACATTAAAACTGAAATAACCGATTACTAAGTGAACTTTCAACATTTATAATAATTTAAGTGAAATTTAACATGACGATCATGAGTTCATAACCGATAGCTAAATTTAACTAACTAATCAAACAGTATAATCAATAAATAGCATTAAAAGTACAAACTCATTTTCTCACATTAAACGCTGCTATAAACTTGATCACAACTTACATATTTATTATTACCATAATTAAGAGAGCCAACCAACCAACAAAATAGAATAATTTATTTTCTAAAAATAAAAGGAAATAAAGCTAAAACAAATTGAAAAATACCTGATGAAGGACTTCCCTTCAAAAGGCTTATCAGGAGAAGAGGAATCATGAATCTTAGAAGCATAGAGGCCTTCACTGCCGCCATGGAAGAAGAAGGCATTTGAGCGTGGAATAAAAGCTTCGTTTTGGTAATCGTGAATAGAACAACTTACCTCTTTGATTTTACATAAAAATAGTAAGCCTATGAAAAATCTTAGCTTACATCGCTTAATATCGGACCAGATTTGTCCATTTTCCATCTTCGATTTTTCTCTCTCTCTCTCTCTCTCTCTCTTTCTTTCTGATTCCGACTCCAGTCTCTTGGATGACGCTGACAACGGCTGCTAATTAGACTGCACTTCTTCTTCTTTTTTTTTTTTTTCCTTTTTCGGAGATAATAATGGGAAATATTACTTCTTCTTTTTTCATTCTTACAGTTTTTTTTTTTTTTTTACAGTTTTTTTTATATATTTAGATTATATTATATTTTTGAAAAAATATTTTTAGATATTTAATATTTTTTAAAAAATATTTTAGATATCTAATTTATTTTTTCAATATTTTTAAAAAAATTCCATAACAATGCTTCAACCGTTCGGCCCAGTGGGCTAATAACTTACGTCCACTTAAAAAGCCTGCTCTTTTAAATTTTAATCGAAGAGTGGTGACCAGTCAAGCCTACTCTATATACATATATTAATTTCTTGCAAAGCTTAATATAAGGTTTTCATTAATTATGAATTTATGCAGATTTTCATACTTCTTAGTGCATTTTCTTTCATTTTACAAAATTTCCCATAATGATTCAATGGTATGCATGATGAGCTATTTCCTTCTTCTCTTAATTTTTATTTTTGCAGTGCTCATCGATCAGTAAGATTACAAGTCTGGTGATTGGGGTAGAAAGTAGTGGTTGAAGGGGAAGTCTATATGGCAAAACTCAATATATTAATAAACAGTTGCATACTGCATGTCACAAATTATATAATCATGTTTCGAAGTTAATGCCAAACGAAATTATTGCATTTTAATAATTATATCTAACATAATCAATTAATCATCGAAATCACAATCACAAAATAACAAATTTGATATTCCAAACTGTAGAAAGAAATTATCTGACTGGTATGATTTTTCGATGGTGAGTCCTAGACTCTGGTCTGGTCGGCGAACTTAGGTTTTTTGTGTCGACGGGAATCGATAGAGGTGAGATTTTTCGTTTATTGGATTTGTTTTTAGACCCAACTCAACAAAGAGTTTTGGACAGCTAGGTTTAGAAATTGGAAATTAATTTTAAGATGAATGAATAAAATTTTAATATTTAATAATAATTTATTTTATGAAAATTTAAAATTAATTTCTAATAAAATTTTAATTATTTATTATCAAATCAACAGTTGAAATTATGTCAACATGAAATTCAATCCCAGCAAGGATACAATAAGTCACTCCATGCGTCTTTGAAGGAGCATGAATATGTGTGGGTCATAATGTCATGGGCGCAATATAAAAATGTGTTGGTGGTGTAAAGAAAAAAAGGAACAGCCTTAAAACATGAAACATCATCATAACATCTAAATAGATAACAAAAGAAAGTGGAGAAAAGAGGGTTTCCTAAACCCACAATAATTGTTGCATTTCTTTATTAAATTTCCTTTATAATAATTGTTTATATTAATTTCTCTTTTTAAAAATTTAAAAGTTGATTTTATAATACTATTAAAATATATACTTTTTGACCTTAAAAATTTTTAACAAAAAAAATGAAGAAATTTTAATTTAATTATTGAGAATTATAGATTTTTTTTTATTATATTTTACTCTTGTTAACAAATAAATTTCACATGAATTAAATAAAAAATATTAAATTAATATATATAATTAACCTCTCTAATCTCAGCTATTAATTTTTGAAATTAATACTTCTAAAACTATATAAATTCTCAATATTTATAATAAATCTCTCCCACTTGACTATAATAGAGTTGAGAATTTCTTAAAGCTTTCTTTCTTTTTCTTATATGCAAATCACTATTTATGTGTGTGTGATTTTCATATTCAACTCTAAAATACATAATAATATTAATTTTTTTGCACAAAAGTTTTCAAACTTTGAATTATAAAATAAAATTAATATTTTAATACATTCCAACAGTAAAAAAATTTCAAACTAATTTCAATATTATAATCAAAAAAAAAAATTAGCAAAAGAAAATATTTTCATTACAATATGAAAAAAAAAAATACATAAATGATTAAAAATTTAATATTTTTTTAAATAATATCTCAAATTTAAATTTTATAAATATAAAAAATAAGTGTTAAAAAAAATTTTACTCGTCGTATAAATCCATAAAACTCGATTTCCTGAGTTGGTTGGAAATGGCATCTTCATCATTTTTTTGTCTTTAAAATTACTCATTGGGGTTTTATTTATTTTAAGTTTATGCTATTAAATTTAATTTAAAGTGTCAAAATGAGTGAACCCCTTTCATTACGTTTACACTCACAAACCACCAAGAATTTTCCAATGCTGTCCTTTAAATTAAGAGGGAAATGACAATGTGAATGTGATAGCGAGCTGTATTTGTTCGTTTCCTTCTTGCCCTTTCTCTTTCAAACTACTTTTATCTCTTTCATCTTCTGCCAGTTATATTATACTCTCTCTCTTTCTCTCTTATTTCTCATTGGACTCCACTCGTTTTAATTAATATCCCTAATTAGATTGCCATCTAATCCCATTCATCTACTATTCCATGGTCAAATGAATGAATATCTACCTTAGATTTTCTTTAGGATCTGAAAATGACATATAAGAGTAATTTATTTGTTGGATAATTATTTAATACGTATGTATTTTATATATTTTTAAGTGTATATATTAATTTAATAAGATAAAAATCTATGAAATAAAAAATATTAATATTTTTTCATTAAATAAAAATATATAAAATAAATCAAAAATTTTCCTATAAATATTCATGGTAACATATTCCATTTATACTCTAAAATTTTCAATCTAAAATAGTCTAGAAGAAATTAACAAATGAGATATTGAAATTTTAATCAAATAAATAAAAAATAAAGAAATGAAATTTTTTTTATTGAGACAAATTGGGGTTTCGTATTGTTGGATGTCACATAGATAAGTAGATTGATCACGAAAGAAATCAATATAATTTGATTTAATTTTCTGCAAATTGATGCTGACATAGACTTTTACATGTTATTTGTATTTCAATTGTTAATTAACTTAAAATGAAAACTACTCTTTAATTTTAACCTTACTTTTTTTTTGGCCAGTTATTTATTTATTTATTTATTTGTGATAAATTTGACTTTAATTAAAATTTAAACTCGAAAATTTTTAATTTTATGAACCATTTTAATATTATTGGACAATAAGTCATTAATTAGTAGGCTTCGTATATTTAATTAATCCTAATTTTGGTGGTTCATTTTCATGTTCTAGACACAGGTGTGGACACAAAAATTATCTTTTGAATTATTTGTTATTGGAGATACTGTTATCATATTCTTAATTAATAAATTATTAATAGACTTAATTAATATAATTCACAAACATTAATTCTTAAAATGCTAAAAGATTATTTATGACGAAGAAATTATGAAGTTAGTTCGTTTATATTTTATAGTATTATTATAATATCTTAATCATAATTTAATATTCTATAAATTCATAGATTATATCAATAAGTATTTTTTCACTTTTCATCTTAATTATTGATAATTTGAAATTAGAAATTAGACAATAAAAAAGACATTTTATTTATCATGTAAAAGGTGTTGCATAATTAATTCAAAATTATTGCTTTTAATTAGCTAAATTAAAAAAAAAAAAAAAGAAACAAAACTTCATGAAATAACATTAATATGTAATTTGAAATATAAATAATACAATGAACTTATTAATTTTTTATATAAATTTTATATACTTAATTAGTTAATTTATATATAGATTCTTGTATCTTATACATATACTAATCAATTAACAAGAAATACCCTACTTGATTGTTTATTTTCCTCCTCTTCATCATGATGCATGTTCAATATCTAAAAATGCATGCATGGCCAAACTTCAACTAAGAAGCAGAGTATATAATAGCTTAGCAAATTTAGAAAAAGTATTAGTATTGATTAACTTGCATCGACATTATTCTTGATTAAAAAAAAGAAGAAGAAGAAGAAGAAACGATTTCTACAAAGGAAAATAACAAAAAAAAAATAGCTTTAGATATGTAAAGCTAGATACTTGGCCATCAAAATATACAAGCAAATGATTCCAAAACATCATCGTCAAATTGATGACCATCAGATTTGACAATCATATCCATATCCAAAATGAGTTCCTGCGTAGTAGTGGTGCTAGTAGTAGGAGATGAGTTCACCCCAGAAATCACATCAGCAGCATGATCACGAGGAGATGAGAGATAATCAGAGGAAGAGGATTGGTTGTTACAGGTGAGATGATCTTGATCATGCGGTAGTGGTACTACTGTTTCATCCTTATTATAATCCTGTTTTATTGAGGATGATAACGATGGGAAAGCTGTGAAAAAAGAATAATTATTATTATTATCTTGTTTGTTTGTAAAGCTTATGATATTGGAGGAATCAGTATCATCACGAGAGTCTATGATTAGGTGATGATGAGAAGCCTTGAGAAAATTCTTGCATGTATGGTGACCATAATATGTGGTTCTATACATAGCTGGTTCATCTTCAATTCTTTGAACTTGCTTTATTGCTTGGCAACCCTGATCATACTTGTGAGTACACCTGAAGTAATTCCTGCAAGACATTAACATATTAGTTAATTAAACGAAATTATACAATTATTTAACCTTCTTTATTTAAATGAAACACACCTTGGATATTTAGCTTTCAAGATCGCTTTCTGTCCATATTTTCTCCATGATTGACCATCGTCTTCTAGATCAGGAGTGTCTTTTGACCATGAATGGGAAGTCTTTCTGCAATAAGTTACAAAACATATTAACTTCAATTCTTAGGAAAATACATAATATATTTAGATTTACATGAACAATATACAAGAAAAGTTGTGTATGATATGGAATAGACATATATGCATTTAACTTTAGTTCATAGTTGGGGACCAAATTGTCCACCTGATTTGTAAAGATATTAATTTCTTATTTTAATTTTAGGATGCAATGCACATATAATTGAAGTCATAATAAGCCAACTATAATTTATTATCTTATAAATTAAATTTACATATAGTTGAAAACATAATCAGCCAACTGTTATTTATTATATAATAAATTGAATTCACGTGTAGTTGAAATCATAATCAGCCAGCTGTGATTTATCATATTATAAATTAAAATATTTGATATTATTATTATTCTTTTTTTTTTTAATTAAATATATATTAAATTTTTATAATTTTATAATTTTATTGTTAGAATCAGATTCGCACAATTTATTATTAAAAATTATTTTTAATTAATTTTTATAAACACCACATCTGCAATTTTTTTTTACTGAATTAGATAATCATATTCTCACCTTTTCAACATATAATAATTATTCTAATATCTTCAACATCCAATAATAATTCAATCCTAATTTTTAGATAATAATAATAATTTTTATTGCTTTTCTAAATGTTTATAAAATTTGATTTTTTTTTCTTTAATTTGTAGGCTTAAATAAACTAAAAAAGACAAAATCCAATTGAGCCAATTTTGTAACAAAGTAATTATTATAATTTGCTAAAACCTATTATTTCTACAAATTTCAATTTTAGACAACATGAGTAATTATTAGACTCAAATGGCTACTCTAATTTTGTTTTAAAGAGCAACAAATTAAATCAAATATTTATTGCTATAGTTTATGAAAGATAAAAATGTATAAACATTAATTATTACCTTCTCTTGTAGCATCCTCTCCTACCCTTAGTTGTAGGAGTACTCTTACTACTCTCGTCGGATTCCTCAGACTTCCGGCCACCGTCCCAACAAGGCGAACCGACGTATTTACTTGCCGGAAACTTGGAGACCTCATCGGAATCGACTACTCTATTCAATATAGAAAGAGTATTTTCAAAAGAATTCAAGATCTCCATAAGAAGATCTGCAGCGGGAACCGAAGAACCTTCAAATCCATTAATGGAGTCACAGCTAAGAACAACTTTAAGTTTTTTAGCACATTCCTGACCTCTGAGGAGTTCATCGACTGGACTTATCCTATCGGACGGTAAATTTCCTGGCCAAACAGAGTCCATTTCCGGTAAATTCGATCTCCTATCTCACTTCTTTTCTCGTTCTCTATCTACTTAGCAAAAGTAGACTGTGGAAGAGGGTTTTTATTCGAAAAGATGATAAAAGGAAAGGTTAAGCGAACCTAGCTAGGAAAGTTCTTTCTTGGTGTGGGAGTTTCGTCAAATCCCACGCGCATTTCGCATGAAAAAAATGGACCAGTGGGGATCCAGTTCAAATATTCGTTTGTCTCCTCTAAAATTCTTCGGCGAGTGGAGCACGTTATGTAATGGCGCGTGATTTGATTAGTTTCTACCCTAGTTTTACGACGTGCGTGACGTCATATAGGTGACATCAGCTACCTGTCACCAGTTTTTGCCACCTGTCAATATTTTTAAAAATTTCTGCAAGTGGTTGACCCCA
This sequence comes from Aleurites moluccanus, assembly GCA_948193065.1. Taxonomy (NCBI): domain Eukaryota; kingdom Viridiplantae; phylum Streptophyta; class Magnoliopsida; order Malpighiales; family Euphorbiaceae; genus Aleurites; species Aleurites moluccanus. The sequence goes on along the minus strand of CANXYC011098185.1, from coordinate 23,992 downwards.
CAAATTTTTGTATCAAATACCGATAATACCCTTGATTAGATCTTGTATTTGTATTTAGGTTGATTGTAAAAGGAGGTAGAAGTAGGGGTATTCAATGTACTACAGTGCTTGCTTTACTGTACCCACAATGGTGGTTTGGATAAGCATGGATTGGGAAAGACTAACATGTATTGTAACATCATTACTTTCCATGGAGCGTAAAATGCTATGAACCGTACGATCATGAAGCTACGGATATCCATTTTCTGACCACTGCATTTTTGTGATTAAATATATGCCGTAAATGGACGTGATTGCGAGTTCTAAATGCTTATTGGATTTGGTAATTGGTACATACATTCTAGAGATGACCGCAAATGAACATCATTGTTAGACTGATGTAATTGAGGATATGAAGATCAGGCAGGATTGATTCTGTGGTCAGTATTTTATTAGAAAGCTTGACCATTCACAGCATAGCTTTTGTTTTTTCAATTTATCATAGAATTTCAGTAATAATCAAAAAGAAAATAATGAGACATGAAATTTGGAATAAGCTTCAAGTAGTAGTGAGAACTGGGGACATCAAATTGGAAAAAAAATAAAATAGAAAAAGAGAATAAATGTCTGAATCGTACAAAATGAAGGTAGTTAAGGGAATGACTCACTCCTAATTAATATTTTTATTTTTTTTTAATCATATTAAAAAATATAAATAAATTAATATAAAAAATAAATTAAATAAAAAAAATATTAATATAATTATATTTCGTTATAATTACTATAAATAAATTAAAATTATTATTTTTTATTTATTTATTTTATTTTTAAATTTATTTATATTTCAATTCTTAGACATTTGTTAGTAAGAAAAATCGATAATTTATTTTATTATTTTATTATTAATTTTTTCATGACTATAAATCTTATTGCATGCCTTTACATGGGCATTTTTACCTTCTTCTTGTCTAGTTTTTGACATGTTTCGTTAAATTTGTCTAATCCAAACTGAATTTATTAGAGGATTATCAACTCAAAAAATTCAAAATTTATAAAATAGAAATTTGCCTTTTACTTTAATCAAAATCTCTGGAAATATTAAAATTTTTTAAATTTAATGTAAATAAACGGGCAAAAGATAACCATATCAAATTAAAATTGTTAATATATTGGGAAAATTATTTAAAGTGTTAAGCTTTAGTTTTTCTTAGGTTGCTTCAGAAATTAAAATATTATTTAAAAAGTGAAAACGGTTAAAAATGAAAAATTATAAGCTTTAAACAGTTGCTTTGCCCCCCATTCCTTTTATCAAGTGTACAGAGGAAAACAGAAAATTTGTCAAATCTGATATTTGCACAAAACTATTATATACTTCATTCTCTCCCCCCTTTGTTATCCGGACCACTTCAGGGCCTACACATTAAATCTAAATTCTAACCACCCTTCTAGAGCAGTATTTTAACCCATTTCTACCATTTCTTCAGCAGCCAGAATAAAATTTCTGTGCCCACCAACCAATCAGCTTGGCTTGGTGGGATTCCTCGTCTTCTTCTTATCCTGTACATTTTAAGGCTGCACTGCTGTCAAATTCCTCTTATCATTTGTTTCATGCGTTGGTGCAAATCCCGCTTGGTAACTTACCTGAGAACATGATTACAGAACATCAAGATGATACACTAAAAATTATGAACATCCACTATAAACTGTAAGCGCATCTTCAAGACAGACATTTCCACTATGAAAATTGATTTCTATCCTTAGGTCCCAACAATGTGACAAACCCATTATAACTTAAAAGACGAGAACTAATGGAGAAAGTTAAAAGTTTACATACTTGACCTTCTGATATCATTCTGATAATATGAATTTACCATTTGTCACTCAAAACGTTAAATAAGTTAGCCACTAACTTTCTCCCCAAGATACACCACCTGGTTCGAACTTAACCTAGCCAAAACATCCAAAAAAAACACTCCCTAATGCTGTTAGATTCTTATGCAATTTACCATAATAATTCAGAGCACTTTAAGGGCTAGCAAATTGTAATTTGCACTTTATGGGTTCCCTAGGCTTTGATTTAAACATTGTCGTTCTGCCAATAATCTTTTGAGTAGGTGTGTTTGAATTTGAACCCACCTCAAAAGGCAAAGAGAACAAATTACATTTGTACAGTGTCTGATGTGTACTTTACTTGCAAGTAGCATGAGTTCATATTCAATGCCACTAAAAACGTGAGATGAGTTTTCATGTTTCTACATCATACTTTCAGAAAAGGGTTAACCACTGAAAAAGACTTGAAAACGTTGCTTAATTAGCAGTTAGGTTAATAATTTGGAGTAGCCAATTGTAGCTTGTATTTTAGTTTTTGTTGCAATCACAGCCAGGCCACCCTAACCTATTTAACTCCATAATTATTTAACTTATAAAATATTAAAAAAAAAAACAAAACAAAGGGCAAGTACATACAGATAAATTCGATAGCCTCTTATCAATAAGTCCATCCTTTTCTTTACTCATCTTAAATAATGATCATATTGAAAGTTGATTTTATATATAGTTCAATGAATTTTCATAGCGAGCCTGGACACATTTGCAACCCACAGTTAAAAGAACATCTTATAAATTATAATTGGTCATCTATAAAGATCAGGCCATAAATGCAAATGGGATAAAAGTTCAGGGTCTTCTTTATGATTAAAAAAAAAATCATCTTTTATTTACATTCCGTTTTATAGTGGTAATTAACTATGGGCACATCATTCAGAACTCAGAACAGTTACTATGAATCTAGTAAGAAGAGCAAATATTTCACTTACATTTGAGAATCAGAACAGAATGCCATGGGAAAGCTGGTGTGAACTTGAGGGAAGCCATACCTATGTATGTATGTGTCTACAAGTAATATACAAGTCAGCTGGAATGTCCATCAGCTCTTGACATTAGATGATCAGGACCTCTTCTCAGAATCTCAGCTTCTCTGGCTATCTGGATATCTGAAGGCCAAAATATTTGATGTATGAATTTTAATATAAAGCGAGGGAGCAATGCAACAACTATTATGAGCAAAATGGTGAGCCAATAGGTCGGTGACTTGGCCAGATGATAAATAGTCCTGCCCAAATAACAAGGCCCAACAGTCAGTCATGTAAAGACCAAATAATATCAAGACTAAAAGTTAAACATTAAAAATTGATGAAACTGACCCATAATTGGGGAAGGCGGGTATAGAATCCAATACCACCACACAGGCAAATGTAATGACTACTGACCCCCAAACAGCAACGTGAGTAATAAAAACCCAGAGCTGGACATCCATTGCTAAGTGTATATTAACAAGGATAACAACTGCTATTGTCCACAAACAGCCCATGCTCCAGATATCAATTGTGCTCTCTTTATAAGTGAATAAGGGTATAATAGAGAGGACTAAACTCTGCCATAGGGTATCAGCCATTGTGACCCAGAAGAGGTGCATGTTGTAAGCCTCATGTCTATACCCAGCACCATAAAGTTTTGGATACTGTAATAGAGTATGATGGCTTAAATCCTTATCTAGAATACCAACAACAATGGTCGGTATAGAAGTATAGACGACTGAATAAAAAACACTACTCCAATCTGTCAATGCTGAAGTCGTTGAAAAATCTGTGCACAATATATACCTATTCATAGAAAAGAAAGCACAGAAATTTAAGATAAAAAAAAAACTCAACAAAGTAGTACTGCACAATTTATAGTTCAAAGAGAATTAAGTGTAGAACTGGAACCGCTACATTGACTTCTTATATGGAAGACAAACATTATGCAAAGAAAGCAGTGAGGGTGCGTGCTAAAATATCCTCAAACCTCCAACCAAAAACTTTGGAAATGGAAACACAGAAACCAACAATCATTTCTTGAGAAAAATGTAATCATATTACAATAATTGAAACCAATGCAAAAGAAAGTTGCCAGCTGTTTTAGCAAGTATAACAACTGGCAACATACCAAAGTCTTAAGTAAAATCACACTCCCAACAAATCAGGTTTGGAGGAGGGGAAGAAATGCCTTTAAATAGCCATTGTATTCGAAATGCAGGGAATATTTTTGGATAATTAATATACAAAATTCAGTTCAGATTTTATATAAATATTGTGTAGAGAACTTTAAAATGGCACAGATTTGACAAATGTCAATGTTCCTACAATGAGATGATATGTCATTGCCCACAGTTTACTTAGTTTAGTGATAATCAATTTATATTGTCAAGAAACGAGACAGTTTAAATGTAGATACTGACCATCATGGCATCAACAAACATCATAACCAGCCAGATATCAAAGACACAGAGCCAAGGACTTGGGCATACCAGAATAGCATTAATACGAAAACAGCGTTACGGTAGAAGTTGTACAAAACCAAATAACCAATGCGTTGATAATTCCAGTGTCCGTGCACCAAAAGTAACCTTTTCAGAAACCGAAACTGTCCCATTGCAAAATCAGATGCCATCACTGCTTGACGCCCTTCCTGACCACATATTCCAACACCAACATCCGCCATTTGTATCATTGAAACATCATTGGCCCCTACCAAAATGTCAATGGTCAGAAGCATGTAAAATGAAAACAGCTATCCCATCAGAAGTAATCTGTCGGAACATGCACATTACAAACTAAGATGGAAGTTACTGCCAATCTCATCTCAAATTCGCAGGAGGACAGGAATTAATAGAATATTTTCCATGCCAAAGAAAACCACACGCCTCCACAATTGTGCCCAAAAAAAAAAAGGAAGCAAAGAATGAAAGAACCAAGATAACAACTCACCATCGCCTATAGCCAGCGTCATATCATCAGTGCGGCTCTTGATTAGATCAACAATTCCTGCCTTCTGCAATGGTGCAACACGGCAGCACAGCACAACCTTACAGAAAGTTGCAAGGTCAAAGAGCTGTAGAAAGATGAAAGAATTGCCAAATAAATCATTAAGAATGTAGGTGTATCTTTAAGCACACAATATCAACTCAGCATGGTTAGATGTGCAGTTAAAGAAATTAAAAAATGCAATAGAGTCCAATACACATATGTCAAACATGCAGGCTGATGGAGAACAGATGCTCACTTCTGATTCCAGTTCTTTCTCCAAAATGTACACCAAACTGTTCCCATCAATTATAAGCGCCAGTGGCACTTTCAATAATCCTTCTTTCTTCCCATCAGGTATCTCCAGGTATTCAATATCAGCATTCTTATTGCACTTTAGATTCTGGTTCCCTCTATTTGATGATTTCACGCCATACTTGGCCTTCGCATCAGCCAAAAGTTTTCTGCATTCATTCTCTGAATTGCCATTTATAATTATTTGCTCCATATCTGTTGTCAGGAGTTTGCAAGAAAGGGCAATTGAAATTGCTGTCTCTTGCTTATCTCCAGTCAGAACCAATACCTTGATCCCTGCTTGCCGGAGAGACTCAATGGCTTCTGGTACGCCATCTTGTAGCTTGTCTTCAATTCCAGTAGCCCCAAGTAGAGTTAAATCACATTCTATTAGAGAAGCTGTTTGACGTAGTTTTGTGGCTCTGTCAGTCAAAGAAGTGCTTGCATCGTCAAACCTGCATTGCCACTGCTCAAGTTCTGCCTCAGTAAGATCTCTAGCAGCAACCACAAGTGTACGTAGACCTTTTGATGAATATTCAGTCAAATGACTCAATGTCGCATGCCTTATGTTATCATCCCCCTCATTTTCTTTGGCTAAAATACTGAACATAGAAGTGTCAGCACCTTTAACCAAGACCTTCACAGCATTGTTGGGAAATCTGATAACAACTGACATTCTTTTCCGCACACTATCAAATTCATGCATACCCAATACATCAAACCTAGACAGCATAAGACCACTATATTAGTGTCTGCTTAAGTGATTCATAGAGTTATAGTGCCAGAGAGAGTATTTTAATTTTCAAATGCAGGAAAGACATCACAGAATGAGAAACAAATGAGTATCCAAAAAAAGGGGGAGAAAAGGAAAGACCTTCTACCTTAGTTTCTTACTATTAACATCAATTACGATGTGCCCAGAGGTGCGTTCAAATAGAGTGTATCCATAAGCAGAGGCTGCAGCAACTAGTGCTTGCTCATCAGGAGATTCACCCTGATATTCAATAGTTTCTACATCCTCGTGATAATGATTCTCTGCACAAATAGAAGCTCTATCACAAGTACGAATAGGGATAACGGTATTACATGCAGCCAGTGCAAGGAAAAATTCATGTGCAGCAATCCTCTCATTATCAACTAAGTCCTTGTGCAACAATTTCCTGAGTTCAGAATCAACAGCAACTGTAGATTTCAGTTTCCATCTCCTGCCTACAGATGAAGCTGCAAATGATCAAGAAAAGAGATACTCATAAAAAATAAAATCATGATAACAGTTGCCAAAAATGAAGCAAGCAATAGAAAAAGATGCACATGCAACAATATATTTTTGAACTGACTAATTCATAAAATGAAATATCATATTTATTCAGGATAGCAACAGATACCCTAAATGAGGTAAAGGCTAAGCACCGGCATTTTTTTTTTTTGTCTTTGGCCTAAATAAATCAGTGGATAACAATAGAATATTTTATACAACCTTGTCATGCAAATCGACTTTCAACTAGCCCCTCAACATTTTGAATAACCTTGCCATACACAAGCAAGACCTTTCACACAGAAGCTTGTATAATAATTTTGATGGAAAGATACCTGAAGTTGATTTTATGTGGTTACTGCTAAGTTGCTATGGCAACAAATAAAACATATGTTAAATCTCAAATTTACAAGTGAAACCCTGCAGATTCGCTTTATATCAGGAGGAAGATGATAAACAGTGATCCTCAGGAAAAGAAATGAAATTATCAAGAGAAACTAAAACAACCAAGCATTCAGAGCCTAAACGACTAATTATTGAAACAACAAATTATTGAGCCTGTTTCATAGTGTGCACAGATATAGCTTAAATTTGTGTAAATAATGCAGAAAAAGGTGGTGAATTCTAATGGCTCAAAATTAAATTCTAAAATGAAAAAGGATATAAATATATAACATTGCAAGACTACAACACATATTCTAGTCGCAGTACATGATTGGACAAGCAAGAGTAGAAGTCTAGAGCAAACTGAAGATGAAAATCAAATTGCAAAGTGAAGAATTATTTAATACCTGAAATATTCTCTTCCTGCAACTTTTCAGCCATGACCAAGGATCCTCCATAATTCTTCGCATATACACTTGCCCTCCGGAATTCCATTTTGTTCTCAGTTAGTGTCCCAGTTTTGTCTGAAAAGATATAGCGTATCTGACCCAAATCTTCATTTATATTCAAAGATCTGCACTGAAACCTAGAATCAGAACTACTGTCATACATGTGCCTGTCCCCAATCATGAAATAGGACTGTCCCAAACGAACCAACTCCATTGTAATATACAGAGATATTGGAATCATTATCTGAAACACTATAATAGAACTCAGAAAGGAGAAGAAAATTTCCATAGGTATCCCATAATATTTGTATCTTTTCCCATAATCTTTGCCATGTGTGAAATATGTCTTTCTGTAATAAGGTAAAGTATCAAGCTGTTCCTTGTAGTGCATAAGCCAAAGGCCCATTCCAATTGCCACAACTAGACACATGATGAAAAGAAAAATAGACAGCCATAGTGTTTCTCGGTTCATGTAAATTTCAAGTTTGCTTCTCTTGGAAGCAGATGCTGCACTATTCAACATTGCTTTTGTTTCTTGTCCAGCATACACTACAACACCAATTATCCAATCAGTGTTCTTTAGCTGACAACCACGTAAAACAATGTTTGATTGGCTGAGGGAAAACTTATGGCCATTGAAGTCCATATTGGCCGTGAACTCATAAATATTCCTGTTAGGTTGTTCACATATAATCAAACCTGAAATTGCACACCCTTCAGATACTGCCATGGATGTTTCCTGCCTAGCATACCTTGTCTTCAAGTTAGACTCACCATCCAAATTCATTGTCTGTATGTAAGCAACACCACTTGGATCACTTGTACCCAGTAAGACCATGTCACAAGGGAACGTCTCATCAGCATAAATCTTCACCACTTCACCAGATCTTATCTTTTTCCATTTTTTCGGTAGGAATGGACCAGATTGTAGAACTAGAGCCTCTCGGTTGTTCTCATTGCGGTCTGATCTGTGCCTTCGCCAGTCCTCATAGCCATCTTTAATAGCTGTGACACAAAGCACAAGCAGGAGAGGAAAAAGGGATACTGTTCTCCCAAACACAGCAAGAGGAGGAAGCTGATTGAGAGCAGCAATAGCAAGGAAATACAAATAAGCCACCCGATGAAACTGAATGAAAAGATTTTTTGGCAAGAAAGTAATCAATGTATACTTGCTTGTTCGAATCCCATTCCCCGTGAACTCATATTTGTCATTGGTTCTCCTAGGATCATTAATGTAGATGAACCTAGCATTTTCTTCACACAAAACATTATCATCAAACTGCACACTTCTGTGGCGGCTTCTCCTTTGGGACTTGCCTACTTTATCATGAAATGAAGATGAACCCCTGGAGCCCACTTTAGCATGAACTAAAGAAGAACCCCTAGAAATTTCAAAGCTAGCAGCCGGAGTGGCATTATTATCATGCGGCAATCCCATTGCACCCCACAATGCCAGGTGAATACTTTCCTGAGTGGGGCATTCCAACGAAAGCCGATCACTGAATTTAGAATAAACAGAAAGAATATGCTGTGATGCTGCAATGGAACTGAAACTTTCTCCAACTTGAGTTTGACTATGAAAGTTGGTTTCTCCAACAGATAGAACTTGGTCGCCCTTCTCCAAATTTTCTAAGCCAGAAAGATTATTGTGTTGAGTGTCATCGGTGACATAAGAATCTAAAGAATCATTGTAGCAGAGACAGCCTAAGAAGTCAAAACTGCGAGTGTGGTGGAGCTGTAATGTTGCATTAGAATTTGATGAGGGCAGCAAGGGCAGGCCAGAAGTGATAAATAATCCTAAAATGACCACATTGGAGTGTCAAACAAACATCTTTCCACACTTGTAACCACCATTAACAAGTATTTGACGCCTGGAGTAAATCTCCACCCCAGGCAAAATGAGACAATCCAAAAGAATCTGAGATGACCCACTGCAGCACAAATCACAAATGCGCATTAAAATACCTTCAAAAAACTTGCAAGGGAATATGTATAGAAATCATCATAAAAATTCTGAACTTCAGACAGAAAAGAAAAAGGGGGAACTCAGTGTTTCTCACCAAGAAAGTAAAACGCAGACCTACAACAACTCCAAAACTGGTAAACAATGGATAATCCTTCTCAATTGTATAGAGGGATTGGCTTTCAGAAGACGCAGAATAAGACAAAAAATAGCCCTTAACTAGAGAGGTCCACAAGATCGGAAAATTGCCGGATAAATGAAAAAAATAAAAGAACCTCGATTCAATTCAATTCAAAGAAATGATGAAGAATCTCTGATTCCAGATACCAACAAATGCCCACAGATCTCCTTACCGGCAAGAGGTGCCAAAACTAAAAACGCACTAGACAAACACGATTACACGGATCAACATAGCAGCCAGCACTAAAAATAAAATCAGAGTCCTTGTATTATATAATCCCCAATCACAAAAATTAGATTCAGATTTCAAGTTATCGCCTAAAATGCGTTTAATTAACCTAAACCTTGCAAAAGTGAAAAAATAAAAAATAAAGGGAACGTACCAGAGAGTAAATAAGGAAGCAATCAGAAGACTTATCGTCTGCGCGATCAAGAAACGAAGGCGATTGATATCAGAAATATATCAATGCGAAATCATGGTGAAATGGCAGAGAAGGAAGGAGGTGACCCACGAAAGAGGGTGGGCGGCGAGTGAGGAAGGGCAGTGGCAGAGTCATGCAAGAGGAGCGTGGATATCGCAGGAAGGAGACACATAAAGAGGAGAGAGGGGGGAGTTGTAAACCACAATTCTTGCCCTCTTGGCTTTGTTAATTTAAAAAAAAAATATATTATTTTTTTATAATAAAATTATTCTTATTAATTAATAATAAAAATAAATTAAATTAAATTTTTTTAATTTAATATACTATGTAATGGTAAGTAGTATCACTGATAAAAAATATCAGAGGCGATAAATCTTAACACAGTGTAAAAATCTAACCACTGTTTCTTTCATTTTAAAACAGACATTATGATATTACCTTAACAGCTAGTTCTACGTTTGATACTGATACTGATTTAGCATATTCTCCTTTTTCTTTCCCTTTTAGCTGTCGATCCGTCCCTTCAAATCTTGTGGTTTTTGGATTCTGAGGTTGCTTTGCTTCTCCACTATAACATTTTCTTTTATCTTTTTTTTTTTTTTTCTTGGGTTCCATACACATAATAGCATTTTTTTTAATGGTTTCACGATTAATCAAACTTATTTTTATTAAATCATATGTCTAATTAAAAAAAAAAAAACTTAAATTCGATATCTCTATAAGAAATTTTGCTTCTTACCACCAAGTGAGTCACTTGGTAGTATTTAATAACGTATATATTCAGGATTGAAAAGGGGACATGAACATGTATTTGTTTATGATATTAAAGAAAACCCAAATTTGAGTAAGGAAAACAGTTGTTTTTGTTTCTACTCTGTGCTTGTCCTCTTTTGTTATATAAAATCTTGTAATTTTACTCTTGTTTTCCTTGCAATCTTTTGCTTAGCAATTTTACTCTATCTGTATATATTGTACGTTCTATACTTTTGAGGGGTAATATGCTATATATAGTCTCTTAGCAAGGAGACTGTTCCAATTTTCTTATTTTTTTATTATAATATTTTTTAAAATTTTTTGTTACAATAAATACAAATAAAAGTATTCATTTCTTGTTATAAATTAAAAGTATTCATTTATTACTCAACATAATTGTAAAAAAAAATAATAAATATAAGTATATATAAATATTGTGATTGGTTATTGGAAAATAGTTTTGTAAGTATCATTTAAGTTGTTTGTTTTTAAAATATTTATTGTTAAAAATATATAAAATTCATACAAAAAATAAATTATAATAATTTTTAATAAATATTCTTAAAATAATAACTTTTTTTTTCTTACTAATAGTTTAAAAAATATATAACTAGCTACCTTATTTCAAATGAGTAAATCTTATCTAGATAAAATGTATATATTTATTTAATATGATTATAATGTTTTTCATTGATATGAAGACGGACATATAAATCATATAAATTAAATATATAAGATAAAATATATTTATAGTGTGAAGAATAATTTTGATATGAAATAGAACAAATATAAAGAGTTTTATCAAAAATATAAGTTAAGACTTTTATATTTTAAATTTTAAGATATGAATTCACATTTAACAATTAATTTAATTTAATTTTTAAAATTTTAAATTTAATTAATTTAATTTTTTTTTTTAAATTTAATTCGATTCGAATCAATTAAATTTTCACCCTTACCCCAACATAATACATAGGCCAATCTATTGGGAATATTACACAAATATACTATTTTTTTGATTTTTTTTTAATTTTATAATTTTTTTTTTCATTCTTATTGTTTTTTTTTTTGGTATATATTTGATATATATATATATAATATATTTTTAGTATATATTTGGTATATATCGTATTTTAAAAAAAATATTATTAAATATATAATTTTTTTAATTTTTTTTTTAACAGTAAAAATATAATTTTTTTTTTGTTTTTGATACTTTTGAAAAAATCCCTAATCTATTTGCATGTATCACTCAACCAAATTGGGCCTATAAAATGTAACAGCCTCAAAGGCAACACAAAGTGCATGAGAGAGTAATACGGCAAAACCTTATAAACTAACAAGCCCATAACCCATTTCCCTTACGGGTTAATTTAAAGCCCAACCCAACCCAAAAATGAAATGCAGTGGCTGCAACACCATCAGCAACCGTCCATCACAAAACCTTGAGAGTTGATGAAGGTAAATATGACCGATTGATAACAACTCCATTTACTACCTTGATTTCACTATCTTCTCCACGTATCCGTGGTCACTCTCTAGAAAAAAAAAGCAGGGGCAACACCTAAGACGGAGACAAACAAAGCTCCAGGAGGAAGAGAAGAAGAAAAGCGTCTCTGTTCTTGTAGCTGGGTCAACATATCAAAATCGCTCTGGTAACTTTCAATTTCTTTCATCCAACACAAAGATCTATATTAGATCTCTTCAATTTTATTTGTTTATGTGTCTTATGTCATCGTTTCGATTGCGTGTTCACCTGCCTACCATTCAATTTTATAATGATTTTTTTTTTGTTTTGGCAGATTTTTTGGGGCATTTGGGATCTGAAAATCGATGGAGAGAGAGTTGTTAGAGTTGTTGGAGTTCGCCAAGAAAGCCGCGGATGCCGCCGCGAGCGACGGAATTCCTTCTACTGCACCGGAGGTGGTTAGGTCTGTCGATGTGTTGAAACAGCTCAAGAATTTTCCGATAACTTATGATATTTTGGTATCTACTCAGGTAATTAGGTTTCCTTTATTGTTTATGGCTTTAATTTTTAATTAAATTTCTATTCTTTTTGTCCGTGCGGCTATTGGTAATTTGTTATCAATCTAGTGTACGCGTTAGATTAAATTAGGTAGGGTAGGTTTTGTTTATAGCTTGCGAATTGTAGGTTGTAGTACGATTTATTTTATTTTTGGCTGTGAAATAGTTGAAAATGCATTGCTTTCATTTTGAGTAAGGAATCATTTCCATCCTTTTTCGCACTTTTCCCAACTGGTGGTTGGGTTAGTCTTTTTAATAAATGTGGAAATTTTGCAAGGGTTATTTTCCAAAATCTGTCAGTTTAGTCTATAGCTTTTTGAGGTGGAGAGGTCCAACTAGCTTATTTGGCCGGTTCTCCTGTGGCCATATATACTCAGCTGAACAAAAAGTTTATTTCAATATATTTCAGTTAATCCTAACAAGTATGTTCTTGTTAACTTCTGTGGGTGTGGATAATGCTTTGTTTTCATGTGCACTGTTCTCTTTAGGGTCATCAGGTTCTTGAGTTGCCAGTGTATTTCCAACTTGCATGGCATATTTACAATTGTGTTGCATTCTAGCTATTGTGGATGCCCAAAAATTAATTGCATTTTTTTCTTTCCATGAGTTAAACACTGTTTTATGTTAATTCTTTTTGTTGCCTGCTTTATCTTGTTTGATGATTTTGTGGCAAAGGTGCAGTATCAAGCTGAAGTGCATCTATAAAATGGAGGCAATGAACCTAGATGCCACTTTACCTACCCTCATGATATAGTTTAAATTGTGCTTGTCAAAGATCTTTCTGTTATTATTTGTTGCCCCTCCCTTTATCTTGTTGCCTCCCTGTGATACTAATTGTTTTATTTCCAATAATTCTTATCAACCTCACTAATTTCTGATATAGGTTGGCTTGCTGCCTCCTTGTGACCTTAAAATTGTCATGTAAATGTTTTTTTTTTGATACATTTAGTTGACCATCTATGAAGTTTCCTCTTAATATTTCAGGCTGGGAAACTGCTACGACCTATCATAAAGCATCCTAGGGAGAAGATCCGATCTGTAGCCTCTGACTTGTTAGAGAGATGGAAAAAGATAGTAATTGATGAGACCACTAAAAAGAAAAATGGTACCCTTGATAATAAAAATTTAGTGAAAGCTGAGGTTTCAAAGGTAGAGGCTGTTAAAGTTGAGAAGCTTCAAAAGACAAGTGCAATAAAAGTTGAAAAGATTGATAGGGAAGCAACTGTCAAGGTCAAAAAGATGCCGAAGGAGGACAAACAAGCTTCCAGTGTGAAGAAACCATCACAAGCTTCTTTTGCTCCACCAAAGCTGACAACTTTAGTGAAATGCAATGATGCTTTACGTGACAAAGTTCGTGAAGTTCTTGTAGAGGCCTTATCCAAAGTTGCTAGTGAGGTTGATGCAGATATCAGGGATCAAGTAACTGCTTGTGACCCTATTCGAGTTGCTGTCTCTGTTGAATCTGCTATGTTTGAAAAGTTGGGTCGGTCAAATGGAGCACAAAAGTTCAAGTACAGATCCATAATGTTCAACATCAGGGATGCAAATAACCCTGATTTGAGGAGAAAAGTTCTTCTTGGAGAGATCGAACCAGAGAGGCTGATTTCTATGAGCCCTGAAGAAATGGCAAGTGAACAAAGGCAACGTGAAAATAAACTAATTAAAGAGAAGGCATTATTTGAATGTGAACGTGGTAGTGGACCAAAAGCCACAACTGATCAGTTTAAGTGTGGTCGATGCGGGCAGAAAAAAACCACTTACTATCAGATGCAGACTAGGAGTGCAGATGAACCTATGACAACATACGTAACATGTGTGAACTGCAACAACCGTTGGAAATTCTGCTAGTGAGGATGTAAGGTAGGACTACCATTGCATGGAACAAATGTGGAGCTGGTTATCTGCAAATCTCCATTTCATTTAATGAATCATCATTGTTTGAGTTTGTCGTCTGATGTCTGGAAGAAAACCTTCTATTCATATCCATTTACTGTTGTGAAATTTGTTTCAAGGTTTATTCAGGCTTCTGCTGATGTCTTCTAAAGTAGGATTTTGCCAGATCCTAACAAGGGAACACAATATTGTGTTAGTTTTTATTTTTGTTTGTTTTTTATTGTTAGCTTATTTATCATAATGTTATGCATAAGGTAGGCCCTTTTTTTTTTCCTGAAGACTTTGAGCACAATCCTTACAGCTTCATTTCGTGCAATTTCTTTTTTCCCCGCACGGCCTCAGACTTGAAGTCAGAGTATGAATAGACAGGGTAGTACAACAGGTTAGGGGAAATACATGGAACTTCGATTAATTTCAGTGCTGAACTTATCTGTGCTAGTAGATGATAGTGGTTTATTCTTTTCTTTTGAAGCTTTCATGTTGTTTCTCAAATCGATGGATTCTCATATTTTTCTGATTCGCTAACAGTAATAGTCAGACAATTTATTCGTGCGGCATTCACATTACAGTCTGTTGCGATGCCTAGGAGTAGTTTGTCATTGCTGTGTTGAGGAAACAGTGTGCATTATGTGACATGTCAATTATTGAGCTTGCAGCACCGGACTAATATTCTGCCATTAGCCCATTACAGGTTGGCCTACCACGTGCCTGAGTTTCAAACTTTCGATTCGACTTCTTCAGACTTCAGAGCAAACAACATTATTTGCAAGAAACTGTTGTTTCTGTTGGTATATAAATATTTTAGAGTTTTGCGCTTAATACTTAGTATTTCTTTTGAATAGCTGAAAAGAAAAGACAAATTGTCTCTGCTCCATAATACGTATAAGCAAGGTCAAAATTAATTTGGGTTTTATTTATTTTTGCCTTTTGACAATTTGCGTACATCAGTAATATGTGGAGAGGCAATTATGCGTAGGATTTATTTAAAATTTGCTTAAAACCTGGAGGGGTTGGCGGGTTTGATTCTTGGTATCATTATTAATGAGATAATTCCTCAATGAATACGCTGAACATAGAGCGTATCTAACAGAGGATTCCCACATGAAGTGGAGCATGAAAAGTGTTGCAGCATCTATGGGAATTTGGATATCTTGAACTAATCATTTCAACATTGAAGAACCAATAGTATGTATTGTTTGCTTTTCACAATTCTACAATCAAATACTGTAGAATTGACATAAGAAGGAAAACCAGTTCTTTTGTAATCATCAATACAAACCCCACATAAGTCAAACTGCCCAAGGGAAACGTCATTTCACAGCCACAATTTGAGAGGAAGAAATGGAATTTGAACTCGAACTCGAACTCAAACAGGGGTTCTGCATCTGCAATTCCTCCATATCCTCATCTTTCATTTTCTGAATATATATATATATATATATATCAACAATCGAGTTTCAATTTGAGAAGGGCAGAAAGGAAATTCAGAAAAAGAACATAAAAAAAAATGAGAGTTACCTGACAATTCACATGAGCATTCTTCTTCTCATGTTCCTTCTCTCTAAGCGACTGCATTGGAGAAATTCTCTGAAAAAAACAAAATATATTTATGAATTTAGGTTTTTTTTTTTTTTTTTTTTTTAATTTCAATTTCTTTTGTTTTGTTTGCCTTAGATTATGAATGAGCTCTCACCATAGATGAAGATTGGAGTTCCTTCAACCTGTAGAGTATATCAACCTCGATTTCGAGCCATTTTTGAATCTCCCCTCTCTGCTCCAGAGCATTCATATGCAAATCCAATATCCTCTCCCTCTCACTCAACATCTTCTCTGTTCTCTCTCTGTCTAGTCTCAATCTCTCTAGTTTCTTCCTGATTGCGCTCAGTTCCTCCCGTCGCGATGCATCCAACGGCTCCATGAGTATCTTTGTTGGTGTAGTTTCATAGACCGGATGGTTCTCATTGTTCGATTCACCATCCGACGAGATGTCTATCTGTTCTTTCTTTGGTTTTGGTTTCGGCTTGGGCTTAAGAATCTGAATCCCTGTTACCGGATTGGCAGGTAAATTCTTTGGTTGTAGAGGTTTCCGGCCAGATTTTGAACGGAGTTTATGGTCTCCGGTGAGTGGAGAATGTAGATTCTGCATTTTAGAAGAAGCTTTGTTTGTCAGATGAGAAATAGAGATAAGAGAGCGAGTGAAAAAGAGGTTTGAATTCGAATAGACAGGCGCTAACGGCTAATATTATATAATTTTCCTTTTCTTTTTTTAATTACAGTTCTAGAGTGGGACTGAGCCGAAAGATACTTATTGCTTAGGTTTAGAGTTGCAAACACGCTCCTTAATACTGATTACTATTACTAAAATGATGGTTATATATGTAAATTTTGCAAAATTTAAAATTCATTCCTTTAAAAATAAAAATATTTATTCCGTCATTTACTCTATTTTAAATAATATCGAGTCGGATAATATTTATTTATATATATATATATTTATTTTCAAATATTCATACTATATAATTTATATTCCATATAAAAAATAAAAAATAATTATAAATTATATATATATATATATATATATATATATATATATATATATATATATTCGGAACGAATTCAAAACGAGTATCACTATTATTTAAATCCAATAAAAATATAAAATAAAAAATTTATTCTACCCTATTTGCGAAGTGAAATAAGTGTGAAAAAAATTTAGACCCCAAATCATATAATTATTCTTCATAGAATTTTGTTTCAAAGGGAAGATAGAAGAATCATTATGATATTATCGCCTAACTCGATCACTGTACTCAGTACTTACGTAATTTGTCTTGAGAATCATTACCTCTAAAGAAAACCCATAATTATGTAGAGAATTTTAATGCAAACTTTTGTAATTTTCAACATTTGAATTTTGAAATTTATTAAGGTTATTTCTTTTTATCTTTTCAATGAATATATATAGAAAGATAATTTAATTTCTTTTTAATTCAATTAGTAAATAAATTTATTTCTTATTTTTTATTAGGATTTAACTGAGATAATTTTAAATGCAAGTAATAATAAATACGTCCATTACAAAATAAAACAAATAAAAAAAATCATTTTCACTATATCACTTCTGTATTTTGAAATTAGTTAAATAGATGATCATAGATAGTCGAACTAGTATTTTTTAATAAAAATTATTAACAGTCCTGTATAGAATTAGAATCCAAGGACAAGGAGATATAAAGGCCTTATGAAAAAAATATGGAAACACGACAATTTAACAGAACTACAGAAGACTTGAGGCTATTATTGGTCTGAAAGGCGACAATCAACGTACTTGTGTCTAGCAGCTTATCAACATGATGCTTGTCATAGAGTAAAAAAGAATTCTTATAAAATCAATCAGCATCTAATCTGATAAAAATAAGCGTATCAAAGATTTAAATTATAAATTTTTTTAGGTTTAGGTTATGATAAAAGTGTAATGAAATAGACATATATGCAATATTAACTCAAAAATTTGACTAATAACTAATAATTAGCAGGGGGCAGATTTTCCAATAATTTAGGCTAACTGCATAGGTTTACACCTTTTATAAAAGATTGCTGCAAGAACCAGGCTAGCGTCAAGATATCAACAAACAGTTGGTAAGTGACACTCATATTTGCTAGCAAGTTCTGTATCCAATTCTCATTCTGCTGGGTTTCCTCAATTGCATATAATATTTCATTCCCTTTTAGAACTTTCATGTAAATAATATAACAACTTTTTAATACAAAGAAAAACTTGTTGCATTAACCTCTTTATTGAATATTCGGGTAGAATCCGTTCATAATAAAAAAATTTGTATTATGAAATTTTGTATAACTGTCAATTAATAATTATTAAATTAAAAGAAAATATAACTTCTCACTCAAGAAAAATTACAAGCACATAAAAGAAGAAAAAAATAAAACATATAAATGTAGTGATGTACCTGTTTCATAATATATATATATTAAGAGTATAAATAATCTAAAATTGCGGTTGCCAAATTCAGAACGGAAGAGAAAAAGTTTAAAAAAGAAATCCAAAGAGCATATTCGTTAGTTTTTGCAATTCGTTAACCCTCCCAAATCAACCGCTAAAAAACGACGCCACGTGTCATATAATCAAAATTCACGCATTGAATATAAGTGGCGACGCGGGTCCTTCGCTCTCTCCCAAAACAGGTTTCAAAAGCTTGTCCCTATCGCCTCTGCATCCTCATCCTGGTTGGTATTCTCCTCTCTTTGTTAACTTCTTTGCTTTCTATTTTATGATATTGTGTTTGATTTTATATATGGGGTTTTTCTATACTTAGATTTACCTTGTTCTCTGGATCTCAGTTGTATTTCTTAATTTTTTTATGACCATTCGATTGATTATTTTTATCTCTAATTTTCTATTCCAATCATTTTATTGTGTATTTCAGGTTTGGTTTTTGATTTTTTTGGTGTTGAATATGATTTTAGGAGTTTCTTTGCTCCTAATTAGAGGGATTTGAAATCGAGAGTTTATTTGAGTTTTTAGTTTAAATTACAATATTTTAAATTGAATTTTAAAATTCACACGTTAATGGTTGCTCGGGGTCTTTTGGTATTGGTGATTTTCTTACCTAGTCCTTCAAATTGAATTTCAGATTTGACGGACTGATCTTAATGAATTCAACAACCACTGGATCAACAACTGTTTCCTGCAAATTGGGAAACAAGAACTGCTTCTTCATCTGGATTTTGTTTTGCCTATTGCCAAAGTTTTTGGGGACTCCTTTTGTATACGTTAACTTCCTTTTGATTAAGGCCATTGATAGGAGTCCCTCTACAGTGCGTGTCTTGGAGACTTGCAGAGTGACCACCCTGTAGCTGTGATAAAATTTCGCCAACTGCAGTCTCTCTGTAGGACTTTTAATTCTTTTAGTCGGCTGCGGTTGGCATCTCAATAATACTTGATAACATGGTTTCCTCTCAACCGTCTGGCTTGACCAAGACCCGCATATGCAAACCATTGCAGAGCCAGTTGCTTTTTCCTGAGAACCCTCCAGATGTTCTAATGTCAGATCAGGTTGAGCTAGACTTTGCTGATGTATTTGGCCCTTTGCCAGTTCAGGCATCAACAGAAGTTAATTGTGGCTATTTGGCAAATCCTTTGTCTGGAGCAGATGTTGCTGAACTTATTTATGATGATCCAGTCGTCATTCACAACCGATCACATTCATTGGTTGGTCCCTCTTCTTATGTCAGCCAGTCCTTGAAGTTCAGTAAACTCACTTTACTTGAGACACAGGATTCAGTGGAACTAGTAGAGTCTGTCCAGCAAGAGACTATTAAAGAACTTGAAGACTCAACCATAGATGATAATGTCAATGAGATAGCTGTTGAGGATATTAGCGGGGACTCTTTTGAGGCCCTTGGTATAGGCATTGAAAATTTTGAGGTTCTGAAAGTTGTTGGGCAGGGTGCATTTGGGAAAGTTTATCAGGTTAGGAAAAAGGGTACATCAGAAATTTATGCCATGAAAGTCATGCGGAAGGACAAGATAGTGGAGAAGAATCATGTTCAATACATGAAAGCAGAGAGGGACATTCTCACAAAAGTAGATCATCCCTTCATTGTCCAGCTTAAATATTCCTTCCAGGTATTCTTTCATCCCCACTTGAATTGGAATTTTGGACTTGTATTTATCTACTTTTAATAAGCTTTTAGCCTTCTAAAAGGATGGAACATACTTATTTGATAAATAACTGTTTCTTAATATTTTTTAGGCCAACAAATGTCAAAAGTGGTACACCAAATTTACCTCTTTTTTTTTTTTTTTTTGAAAAAGTTGAATTAATGATGTTGGGCTGTTCTTTCCATGCAGACCAAATATAGACTCTACCTTGTTTTTGATTTCATAAACGGGGGCCATCTCTTTTTTCAGCTTTATCACCATGGCCTTTTCAGGTATCTTTGTTCTGTGTTTTTGGATAATTTTGTAACTTTGTTAAAAGCTTCAAGTTGATTAATTCTTGCAATTATGCTTTAGAGAGGATCTGGCTCGTATTTATGCTGCTGAGATTGTTTCTGCTGTTTGCCACCTTCATGTAAATGGTATAATGCATAGGGATCTTAAACCTGAAAATATCCTGCTGGATGCTGATGGGCATGTAATCTCTCCCTCCCTCTCCCTCTCCCTCTCTCGGCTAGACTCATCAAAATAGACAATAGAAGGGAAATTGCAAACTAGAATTCTTACATTATGTACAATGTTTTGTCTAGGTAATGTTGACTGATTTTGGCCTGGCAAAGCAATTTGACGAAAATACAAGGTCAAATTCGATGTGTGGAACAGTTGAATATATGGCACCTGAAATTGTTCTTGGAAGGGGCCATGACAAGGCTGCGGATTGGTGGAGTGTAGGAATTCTGTTGTATGAGATGCTGACTGGAAAGGTTAGATTACTTTACTAACTTAAATTCTGTGTTGGATCTTGTGCTGTTGTTTTCCCTATATGATTTCTGACTTATTTATTCCTTTAAATGCTTGCTGATTTTTTTTAAAAGATTTTCGTATGCATTTGTGTTTATGCCTGCATGGAAAGTTTTGACCTTTATCTGGAACCTAAATACCTTGTACTTTCAGTCTGACACAAGGGATTTGTTGAGTTTATGGTTTAGGCTGGTTGCCAAGTTCTGAATGTTGCTTGATGTCCATATATGTCAACACATATAACTGTGCTTTTGTGACCAGCCTTGTATATGACAGCAGTTGAGATTTACTAATTATTGTGTTCGTTGTCTTGACTTTTGCTGCTGCAGCCTCCTTTTATTGGTGGGAACAGGAATAAAATTCAACAAAAGATAGTCAAGGATAAGATCAAGCTTCCTGCTTTTTTATCAAGTGAGGCACATTCTTTGTTGAAAGGGGTAATTGTTCATAGCTCTGTTCAATTGTTTATGTTCTTAAAATGTTCTAGATTTTCACTTTGAATTGCTGATGGGAATTTGGCATATGGTGAACTTTCAGTAGTTCAGATTAATAGTTTTTTATTATTACCTAATTCTTTATTAGGGGATCCGACTGACAGTCTGAGTCTTGTATTGGAGTTTAGTTGTGGCCTGTGGGTGGGGTGGTTTTAGGAGGGTGTCTTGAGGGACAAATCAGCCTGATCATTGAAAGAAAAACTTAATTAGCCGGATCGTTGAATGAAAAACTAAGAGAATTTCTTTGTTTTGTATTTAGCTGCTACAAAAGGATGCCAACAAGCGCTTAGGAAGTGGTCCTACAGGAAATGACGAAATCAAGCTTCACAAGTGGTTGAAGCCTATCAACTGGAAAAAATTGGAGGCAAGGGAAATCCAGCCCAGTTTCCGCCCAGAAGTAGCCGGGAAGCACTGCATTGCAAATTTTGAGAAGCGATGGACTGACATGCCACTGTCGGATTCTCCTGCTGCCAGTCCCAAGAGTAATGTAAACCCTTTTGTGAACTTCACTTATGTAAGGCCTGCAGCCTCTTTCCTTCAAAAGAGCAGCCCTATATGTTAGCATACTGGATTTATCTTGCCAGAGGTATAATGCGAGTTTATTTAGGAGGCACTTTGCTCTCTTTTTGTGGGTTGTAGTCTAATAGTTGCAACAAAGAGTTTGCCAATGGACAAATGTCATTTCATCTGTTGAATTGTATTAAATATTGGTACTTAATTATGGTCTTTTATGCAAAAGAGCTTATGAGAGTTCAAAACGTTCAATTGTCATTTTTTTTTATTAATTTTTGAAAATGAGAAATATATATATATATTTTGATAATTATATCAAAGGTTTGTGCCCTGTGTTTATGATATGTAATTTCAGTTCGTACATTCTGAAGAGTTGGTAAAAGCACCCACACGAAGCTAATACCCAAACGGTTAAGGCCACAGCTGTATCATATTCGGGGAAAAGAGCACAACCAAACAGTTTTTTGGGCCCATTATCGTCTAGTTGAGTTAAAAACTTTGGAGGCTAAATGGGGCTGCATCTTTGTCCACGTATTTCCTTTTCTTAGTGGATAAATTAGAGAAATGGCTCGTGGTAAAAGAGTAACCTCGGCCCTCTGCTGACGCTTAAATTGAATTTCTTGAGAAACCAGACTGAGCTTACAGCCTTAAGAGCTCCCATCTGAAGTATTGGCATGGCTTCTCTGCTATCTCCAACTACAGCTGCAATTCAACAGTTTCCTAAAATTCTTTGTTTCTCTCCTTTGAAGCCCAATTTTACTTTCCAGTATAATCTACATTCTTTCACTAACCGTTTGAAAGATAACCCAAGAAGGTGCAACGCGTATTTTGGCAACATCCCAGATGATTTATTCGAAAACACTCTTCATCTGGATCAATTTCCTATCTTTCAATCTGGGTTAGTGCAGTTACAGAGAATTACTGAGGATTTATCAGAGTTACAGAAATGGGGATTATTGATTTTTGCTGGGCTGGCATGGATTTACTTAACTGCAAGGCCAGGTGTTCTGCTAGGAGCCATTGATGCCTACCTTCTTGCTCCTTTGCAATTGGGTTTGTATAGCTTGAGTGGACGAGGAAACTTGAAGAGTAGTGATTTTCTGATTGGGGATAAATTGGGAGAAGGGTCTTTTGGTGTTGTTTATTCGGGGATAATTGTTCCAAAAAGTGTCACTGTAAAAGATAGGATGCCAAAGAGAGGAAGAGGAAAAGCAATGGAGTTGGATGGGAGATTCAAAGAGAAGGTTATTCTTAAAAAGGTAATTTTATGACTACCTTAACCGAAGTATGAGTTCTTTCTCTTGTATTGTATTGGTAATTATATGCTTTATGATATGTTTTAATGGGAATATGCAGGTGAAGGTTGGAGTTCAGGGGGCTGAAAATTTTGGTGAAGTTGAGGAGTGGTTTAATTATAGGATGTCAAGAGCAGCTCCAGAAACATGTGCTGAATTCCTTGGAAGTTTTGTTGCTGACAACACAAATTTACAATTTACGCGAGGTGTAAAATGGCTTGTTTGGAAATTTGAGGTGCTCACACTTAATTGGAAAATTTCAACTCCTTTCTTGTGAACTATAGACGCCCTTTTGAATCAGCAAACCAAAATCCTTTCTCTTGATTTACTTCATGTGCATTGCATCAATATTTGAATAATGATATTACAATCATGGAGAATACAAGTTATTGGTCTCTTGCAGTTTCTTTATTCATTTATTTTGATATTCAGAGGCTTTGTTTTGTAAACCGTATTGGATTGAAATGTAAACTGCATTTGATTCTATTACAGTGTACCAAACGTAGCCAGATTTTCATTTACTAAACTATGCTCATTCAACCACACTATAAAATCCTTTGATGGACCAACCAACTGTTCCATGTGCTAATTGTAGGGATATCCATGTGACAGGGAGATCAAAGTCTCGCTGATTATATGAAAGATCGTAACTTCCCTTTTAACTTGGAGTCTATCATGTTTGGTCGAGTCCTGCAAGGAGTAGATTCTGTTAAAAGGAATGCATTGATCATCAAGCAAATAATGCGCCAGATTATTACTTCACTTAAA
>CANXYC011098074.1:0-10831 GCA_948193065.1 Aleurites moluccanus | reverse complement strand
CTCTGTCAAATCACCTCGGAGTCAATAGAAGTGATAAACACATCAATAGATACCATTTCAAAACAATGGCATCGACAATATCAATAACTCATCAGAAATCAATTGGATGAGCATAAAGTCAATAAAACATCAATAATTATCAATTAAACGATGACCAAAGGCCTAATGACTAAAAATGGGAACAAATATATTTTGGTCATTTGCGGCCAAAAAGTTGACGTAATTGGCATGCTATTGTCGCTGGCGACGGTGACATTCAAATGGTTGGCCTACGAATTTTTTGGCATGGTTTCGGCGCAATATTGACATTACCCTAATTATTAATAAACATATACATGGAAAGAAATTTATAGGCAACAACCACAACTCAATAATCTTCATCAAACACATGAATTTGGCATGGAAAACAAATCCAAAACCAAAGCACAAAATTAGGCAAAATATCACAAATAGGGTTCGGCCACTAGGCCATTTTCACAATTGGATTCCAAATGGCATTTTATCAATTTAGGTATAAAAAATGATGCATAAAAGACTCACCTATCACTCCAAATCACCTAGCAAACTTGATTTGCTACCCAAATCCTCAATTCCTCGATATAGGCCAAAATCGATGATTTTCTCCGTTCGAATTTTCTACAACAATACGAACATCAATTAAACACCAATTAATACCCAATCAACTTATTCTATAGCCAATTTACACATCCTAACTCCTATGCACAAAATCAAACCTCATATCTTTGAATTAGGGTTTGAAAATTGGAAAAAATTATTTATTGCATCAATTGATGCAATTAAACTATTTACCCAATCCTATCATCATCAAATTAATCTAATTAAACCATAAAAATAAACAAACAAACAACTTACCCAAATTTCCCAAAATGGCCGAAATTCTCTTGATGGAGTTCTTCAATTTTTTTTTTATTTTCTATGGCTTAATTTAGTAGATTATGATTTGTGTGGTTTTAGTTTTTGATTTCCAACACTTTTCTTTCACAAATGAAAGAAAAATTTCAAATGGAAAAGAAGGAAATGGCTCATGGTGGAAGAAGAGAAATGGGCAGAAAATTTGGCTAAGTTTTTGCTTACATAATAAGGCAAAATTGGTAAATTACCCATTTGGTCCTCTAATTTTTTAAAATTTATTTTTAGTCCTTTTTCGCTCTGTAATTTATTTCGATAATTCCCTCAGGAATTGAAATTCAAAGAATATTCAAACTTCTTATTTTTATTAATATTATTTAATAAAAATAGTTTCAGAGCCGTTTTGAAACTCAGACTGTCAAATTTTCACTATTCACCGAAAATTCCCTTTATTTACGGTTTTGCCATTGTTTACTTTATCAATGTTCTTAAACATTTTCTCATATTTCTTTTTACTGTATATCATTTACCCTCAATCCAAATTCAGAAATTCATTCGTCGACCGTACTGCTATTTTACGGCAGCTATATCGGTACCGACGATTTTTGAAAAATTTTCTCGTTTCTAACTGAGTTTTTAAAATTATCCTTAGCCATTTTGATAATTTTAATCCACATACTAAGAACTTATTTCACAAAATCTTGTTATGCGTATTTTTAGGGTATTACATCTACCTAGGCAAAAGTTAGGGCAGATGCAAAAAAAATAATTGGTAGGAAAACTTGAAAGGGCCAATCAATAACAAACGTGAAGTCATTCAAATGTTGTTATACTCTTATTAGATGAATGAAGCTGCATAAAGCTAGTATAATACTTTTCTTGTAGAATGGATCCTACTTTGCATATTTTTTGGAAGAAACATCCTTGTGTTCAAGAAGTAACTAAATTTAGAAAGAAATAAGAAAGTAAAAGAAATGAGATAGCTCGCTAAGTCGAAAACCCTAAGAGGCGGATTAGGTAAAACTTAGAGTAGAAGGATAAAGAAGGAAACAAAAATTGGTTACAATCATACAAAAGAAAGATTCTTCAAGTCAAATAAAAAGTAAAATTTCAGACCCTTAAGTTGATGCTTCAAACATCTTCAAAGCTTGGATTCCGGCTAAGGTTATGGCTTGCCCTTGAATTCCTAAACGATGAATGTTTGAGTTTGCTTCCCCCTGATAGAGATGAATCTCTAAATTTTATAAGAAACTCTTATCTTGAAGTTATTTCTTTTATTTCGACATCTCAGAGATTGTTGCTTTCATGATTATTTTTTGGCTAGAATAACTCATGTTTTCTTTTGATAAGAATCTCATTTCCTTTGAGAAGTTTGCAATTGGATAGAGAAGCCATAGGGGCAATGATGTGCATACACATTTGCATATATGTTGAATTCTAGGAAATCATTCTTTGTGAAGCATTTTCACATATTCGCATCTTGCATGAAGATATATCATGATGAAGAAAAGGTAAGATTTATCCATTATAGATGATAGAAGTTGGGCATAGTTCCTATTGTAAAGATTAAGC
Organism: Aleurites moluccanus; assembly: GCA_948193065.1. Taxonomy (NCBI): domain Eukaryota; kingdom Viridiplantae; phylum Streptophyta; class Magnoliopsida; order Malpighiales; family Euphorbiaceae; genus Aleurites; species Aleurites moluccanus. The sequence continues at coordinate 8,389 of CANXYC011098074.1, read as the reverse complement.
ATAGTCTTTATTGACAATGATTAGGCATAGTCCTTGACGATAAAAGATTGAGTGAAGATAAGAATGAACATAGAAACCCTAGTTCGGAAAAAAAAAAAAAAACAAATCAAGTACATTCACATTGTGAGGGAAATAGGTTCCCCAATATTTTGATGGTATGATTATATTCGCATTGCTTGAATAGCAGTTCCTCAATGCATTTACATTACTTGGATTTCAGTTTCTCAATTTTTTTATGGTAGGATTATATTCGCATTGCTTGGATAACAATTCCTCAATGCATTTACATTGTTTGGATAGAAGTTCCGCAATGCATTTACATTGCTTGGATAGCAGTTACTTAATATTTTAATAGTAGGATTATATTTGCATTGCTTGGATAGCAGTTCCTCAATACATTTAAATTGCTTAGATAGAAGTTTCTCAATGTTTCGATGGTAGGATTATATTCTTATTACTTGGAGAAAAGTTCCTCAATGTTTCGATGGTAGAATTATATTTTACATTGCTTGGATAGAAGATCCTCAATTTTTCGATGGTAGAATTATATTTTACGTTGCTTGGATACAAGATCCTCAATGTTTTGATTGCTTAGATAGAAGATCCTCAATGTTTCAATGATAGAATTATATTCACATTGCCTGGATGAAAATTCCTTAATGTTTTTATGACTTTCCAAAATAAGAAAAATTTGCATTGACTAGAAAGAATTTCCCGATGCGACCAAAATACGTCGAAATAGTAAGGTTCAGGTTTACACATCCTAACCTTAAATGATTGCATGAACTTTAGCATGCTTTTATTGCACTGTGTCCACTAGTACACATGCTTCACAAACCCTACTAAAGTGGGAGAAAATTATTAGCATCAATTTTTAATACAACTTGAGCTCAAGCCGAAGCCTGATGAGGTAGCATCAAGGAACGAAATTGCAAGAAGAAAGTGGCTTGCCAAAAGATTACTTTTGTTTTTAGATTGAGTAAATTGCTAGATTGTTTTAGCAATTAATGATCCAAATGAGTATTTTTAATAAAAAAAAAAAGAGTAAAAATATTATTTAAAAAGATTTTGGGTCATTTTAAGCCATATTCGAAGGTCCAAATATAAATCGGGCTTACAGGTGGTCGCAAGGCCCGGTTGTGGCAAGCCATGGAGCCCATACCATCCTGAGGATATGTTAATTGATATTTCAATAATGAAGATTTTAAATACTATTTTAAGCATTTTTGAAAATTTTCGAGTCATTTTTTGAGGTTCGAATGCGAAAACATGAGAGTGGAAAGTCGACGGGCATGATTGCGATAAGTCGTCAGCTCGCACGTTGCCTAGGGCCATATGGCCCTTTGCTGAGCCATGATAGGTCTACATTTGAGCATGCAGACCCACATGGCTCTGTCTTGGTTCACATGGCCCTCAAAAAGGCCACGATGGCCTTTCCTTGAACCATATAGCCTAAGGCTCCCGGGAGAGCGCAGTCGCTCGCTCTGGGCCCATTTCATCTCTCCACTGTTCCATTTTTCTTTTGATTTTAGGGTTTTTAGACTATTTTATTGCCTAATTAGTTTCTAAAATATGTTCCTTTTTAATAATTTGCTAAATTGGAAGATTTGGTCAAAGAACTAAAAAGGAAGTCTTGGTTGGCAAGCAACCTAGAAACTAGTTAAGAAGTTTTTTTCTATCTATTTAGGAGTTTTTATTTTCTTAGAAATTTAAGTAAAATTTGAATAGGAATTTTTGGAGTTATATTTTCCTATTCAAGTGAGGTGAAAAATCTTATAAATATTTCTTTATCTTTAATTAATCTTTATGAATTATAAACTTAATATAATTGATAGTTTGATAAATTAAAATTAAATATATGCAAATATGTAAATTGGAAGTTAGGGTTTCTAAAATTGAAAAACCTAGGTTTAGGGTTTGGTGGAGAATGAATCTAATAAGGGTTTAGAAAATTTTGAAGTAAAAATTTTCACCATAATTTTTATTGTCTTAAAGAAAGATTTTGGCAAGGTATAAAACATGAAAGTTGTAGCTTTATATCTTATCTATATGTTTGAAAAATAATTTTATAAAATTTGATGTGTGTGAAGAGATGTTGATCCTCCAGTCAGATTGGTTCATAATGTTGATTATGCAAGAAGTCTAAATTTTTTTATTTAATTTGATTATCTTAATGGACAAACTAGACAAATGTTAAAATATGAACAATATTTAATTATATATGAACGATATGGATGTAAAAAGGTTTTTCAATTGGATATGTATGTTGTGAGATATGAATATGAAAACAGGACCTACCCGGATGGAAACTAACACAAAAATAAAATAAAATTTAAATATTCGCCAAACATTAGATAAGTTGTAGTCTCATGTGTCTAGTTTAAGGAGGAAAAATAATTCAAATAATTGGATATTTGTAGTTAAAGATAAAAATAATTGAATCAAGACTGCCAGTAGGGTTTCCATCATACCCAAAACCCTAGAATTAGGGTTAGAGAGTTATAATTCAATTAATATGTAAAACTTGAATTCTTATGTTAAATTAATCCTAATTCATGTTAATTTGGCTATGTAGCACAAAAAGAAAGTGAAAAAAGAGGAAAAAGAGATGATGGAGCACATATGTGTAATTGTTGAATATTGAAAACTCCAAATTGTAATTTGATAATCAAGAAATTGAGGCGAGTAATAAATGTGTTTTTAAGATTAAAATTCACCTTGATTTGAATTATTGAAACTTCCTTCACTTTGCTAAGTCATGGTCGAACCACCTTTGTGCTTTCCTCCCTTAATTCTTATTGTTGGCCAAATATATTATTGCCACATTTTCATTGCATTCTTATTAATTTTTTTAGTACCAATGAACTTGATTTGATTGTTGGTTTGATGTGAGTTTGATTGGCTGAACCATGTTTCCATTTGATATCATTATTTTGTTGCTTTTATATTATCCACCAAGTGTTCGATGAAATATCTAAGTGAACTTGTTGTAATGACACCATTGGCACTTAAAATCCCTCCATGGCCGAACCACCATAGATTGTTATTACATTGTATTTACCACTTGATATTTAATGTATTCTTATTCTATTATTCCATGTGTTACCAAATGAGCATTACTTTTTATTGATTATCACTTATTTCCAGACTTGTATCCATTGATGAATATTAAACCTTAATATACCAAATATGTGATATCATGACATAACTACCTAATCGATGGGGTGGTGGGTAAATACCATCGGCATTGTGTATAATGAATGTGTCACGATCTATTTTTTGGGCCGTGACGGTCCTAAGGCACTGGTAGACTTAAGGTCACCGGAAACCCGTAGAACCCATGAACAATCCATTATCAATCATTCAATCAATTTTAATTCATTTATAATTGCTTAAATTCCATTTATTACTTATAAATTTTTACAGAAAATTTGCCAGAGTTTTCTTTGTAATTTTAATATTATTTCTGATCCAAAACCGGGTCTTTCATAAATTACATAGCCTGCACTATAATTATTTTTTACACTTCCAATAATTTTCCAACCTTATCTCAACTTCACAATTCAATAAGCATACATAGCACTTCTAAATCTTTTTCAAACATGAAACTTTTATTTTTATTATTTACTTCTGTCACTGTCTTTATTACTTTATTATCATTGACATTTTCAATCATTATACATTACATTTTGAATGTCACTGTAATATTAAACATTTCACTGTTCATACATCATTATAATACTCAATCATCTAATTATACATAGTACCATTGAGCTCTATAAGTGGACACTTATAACCTTTAGCGAATAATATTCTTCCTTGCTGTACTTGACATTCTAAGTCGGAGAAAAAATTGACTTGGAATCAGCCTTCACTATCTCATTCCTATAAAAATTATAAACCACAATAGAGTGAGTATAAAAATACTCAGTGAGCATGCATACATCATTACACATGTGATAAGGGTATATGATAATATAGTATACCAATGGAAGTTTAGTGACAATAAATACAATGAATGAATATCAGTATGTCAAGTTTACATGTTAAAGGCTAATTATTTTGTACACTAAATATCTTTAGAAGTTTGAAACAGGTAACAATTAAATCGATAAAAGAATGGTCATCAGTGGTAAGTAATAAGATATAAGCTTGGAATCAATGAACAGATAAACAATATTCGTATCATTTAGATAAGATAGATAAAAGGGCCATGAAACATGTAGACTATATGCAATCACACAGTCAATCTCATATCATGTACATAAGGCTGATTAGGCCCTATGGCTAGGACAGTTAATCCTTCCCAGCTAGGGTATCACATATAGTCAATATGCACATTGCCGACGGTATGTACCCATTACCCCGTCGGTGAGACAGCTCTGTCAATTCCACATGTCAATAGGCCAATGGATATCAATAAGAATATCAAGTATTCATTAGGAACATTACGGTACAATGACTTACTTGTCAATCATTTTATTAGTCATGTATCGGTTTCTTTTCTTGATACAAAGGTAATAATTAACAATAAACATCATGGAATGTGGTTAAACATTTGGTATGCATACTTTGAGCAATTCAGGTACATAGTCAATCGAGTACAATAGGCATTTGAATATCAATAACAATCAATGGATATGGATGATTCCAATATTTGAGAATGACCAAGAATGATCAACAATAGCAATGAGGTATTTAACCAAGAAGGAAACATGTTCATTGGTCAACAAATCAAACATATTATGCATAATGATGTATACATTACTCACCTCATAGAGCACTTCCTATTGCACTTTATTTATTCCTTCCGTTTCCAATTCCCTTTCCTTGGTTCATTGCTCACATACTCATCACTGTCTTTCATTCATTCTTGACTCTACATATTCAATTAGTTTCCAAATAGATACTATTTAACATAAAATTTCATTACTTATAATTATATTAAAGAAAATTCCTTAAATTCCCAAGTTACTAGGATTTTGCCTATAAAGAACCTTACTGGCAGCCTGTGTTTTATTACTCATATCTCTATCTACACTTATCCAATTGCTTCAATTCTTGTTCCTAATTAAACTTAACATATAAGGTTCTAACATATCCAAAATTCACATTAAAATCATTACTACATAATTTTTAGTGTTAATTTAAATTTAGGCTTACAACCAGCCCTGCTACCCTGCATTTTGCCTGAAATCCTATTCTGGCAGATTCTGTTCTTTTTCTAATAACTCAATCAATACTTAACCAATTTATGTAATTTATTTCTTGTTGAAAATAGACACATAAATTATAACATATCCAAGTTTCAGAATTTTTGGATCACTGTATAATTATTAGTGAATTTCTAAAGTTAAATTATTGCCCTGAAATCTCTATCCTACCATGCCCTGTTTCTATGCCTATAATAAATTTCTTACTCATCCAATTACAAAAATATTTTACATTCATTTATATTACACATAAATTATCATCTTTAATGTTTAACACTTTCTCTAATTTAGACTTTAAGGTCCTCAAATTAATACAATTCTGTAACTTATGTTCTGTTAAACAGTCATTCCAGGCAGTCTACATTTATGACCTAATATCTCATAAACCATAATTCCATTTACAAAACACTTTTACAGGCTTATATATAAGACATAAGTGAATACTTTTTATGTTTAACACATCTTCTAATTCGGTCTCTATCATTATGTACAATAAAAATACAGTAGCATTTTTCCATAACCCTAATTCCAAGCCAGTAACAGTTTTTACTCAAGAACTCTTTCTTCACTTCGAAATTTCTGAATTTATTTTACATTCATATAATTAACACATTTATCTACAAATTTAATGTTTTAACTATCCTCAAATTCATTAGCCTTAATTGACTGCCTCAAAACATAATTCAGAAACTACATTAACCCTAGCTCATTCTTAATATTTTTAGCTTAATTATCTCAATTATTTGCCAAATCAAACTTTAGAACCCTTAAGTACAATCAAATAACTAAGTTTAGGAAGCTTTACTTTAAACTTGAACCATGGAATTTCTTCTCCTTTTTGCTCCACCAAATAGCTCACATAATCTCCATCAATTTCCTCTTCTTCCTCTTCTTTCTCTCATCTTTTCCCATGTTGGAAGTATATTTTTTGGCTTTTCTTCCCCTCCATATCTCAGTTCCCCTCTCCAAAATGGCAGCCAATATTATTTCTCATCTTTTCCAAAAGCCAACAAAAATTGAAGATAAAAAAAAAATAAAAGAAAATTCTAGAATTTGGCTTATTTGGCACCTATTTAATTAATTAATAAATCAATTAAGCATTTTTTATCAAGAAAATATATTTTCCCGCATCATGGCTGGCCACATTGGCTGGTTTCTAGAAAAGCTGGGTCCCACAACTTTGTTTAATTACACTTTTGGCCTAAAAATTTTCTTATTTGCATTTTTTACCCCAAAACTTTCTGTAATTTATTCTGGCTATTCTGTTTAGATTTAACCTCAAGTGTGGGGAGTAAAATACCTTATTTTAAATTGTTCTATCCTTTAAAAATAGTTCTGGGTCATTTTCTGGATCCCAGACAGTTGATTTCCAAAATTGCCCTCAAAATTGCCTTTATTTATAATTTTGCCATTATTCTCATTTTTAGTGTTCCAAAATATTTTTCAACTCTTTATTTTCACCATAATTTCACATAAAATTAACTTATTTCATCCCCCCAAGTTTGGATCAAAAATTCTTAAATTAGCCAGACTGTTATTTTCCCGGCAGTGTTTTCGACACCGACGATTTCCGAAAAAGTTTTGCATTTATTTTCTAACTGTGTCTCTAAAATTATTTCTCATCATTTCAATTCTTTTAAATCATAAACTGAGAAATAAATTATGCATATAAGATGGGGCTTCCTAGGGTATTACAAAATGTTTACGTAGACCCTTGCTATGAAGGGGTTATTATCCTATCCATAAGGTTTAATCAACCTTATGTCATGTGTAAAAGCTACCAAAATATGTAGCTATTAAATTTTATACGTGTATGTGGCCCTTTATTTTGTCATATATTTTGATTATGTGAATTTACAATACTAGTTGATACCTTGTGATTGTTACATAATATGATCCATTATTGTTCAATTTCTTGCCAAACCTATTGGATACCTTATTTGTTATATTTTTGCTTAATATATGTATATCTTGATCATTTGGTGGGTTAACCTTGAACTACCTAGCCTACTTAAGTGTAACAAAATAGTATTTTACTCACTCTCTGGTGGTTTAATATTTTTTAGATTCGAAGTAATAGTAGAAGTGGTTACATAAGGATTTCTTCTCCATCTATTAGATCAACTCTTTCCTCGAATGTAATATCACATGTATTCCAAAATATTTTGTGGTATAGACACTACATGCTATTTTGGGAACTAGACCTGGGTTGTATAAAAATTGATATGTAACTAATGTTAATATTGCTAAATTAATGTATTATGCTTAATATGTGATGTGAATCCTAAAGTAATGATAAGCTTAATGATGATGAGATCATGAATGATAGTATGAGAATATGTTAATATGATGATAATTGAATTGAATGAGATATTATAGCAGTGTTCTACGGGTATTGGTAGCATAGAGGGTTCCCACATCTTAGGACCACCATCATGTTCCTGAATTAAGGACGTGACAAAGTTGGCATCGGAGCATAGGCTTAATAGGCAATATGGGTATGTGTCAATAAGACATAAACAAACCATGAAACATAGGATTTTTTTGTCACGTCATTTGCAATTGTTCATTGTATGGGTGCTTATTTGGGTATTATCATATCACACCTCAACTCTAGTGGTGTGACGGTCCTAGGGCAAGGGTAGGCTTAAGGCCACCATAAACCCATAGAACTCCCATATCCTAAATCTCATATACATTCATATCATATATAATATCATGTTATATCATATTCATAATTCATTCCAGCATAATTAATTTCTTTAATATATCATTTCATAAATAATAATATTCTCTTGTTCCTTACTGATCAAAAGATGCATCTCACATTACTAAGGAACAAGGTTTCCAAAATAAAATATCAATTCATACATCAAAATATTACCATCCTCTAATGACTAACTACGGAGCTCTAGAGTGTACTCCCATTACATATTGTGTCATAATATCATTCAACGAATATACATAATTATATATCAAAAGAATTACAATGGAAGCTTCTTGGAATGAAAAAGTCAAGAAGCTTGATCTTCTCTGCTAGCTCCCTCACGAGCTAAACTATCACCTGAAATCCACAGAAGATGAGTGAGCCTTCAACTCAGTAAGATATGAACATTAATATTATAAGAACTGAATGTTGAATCATGGTCATGAACAATAATTATACATATAGGCAT
>CANXYC011098049.1:0-25498 GCA_948193065.1 Aleurites moluccanus | reverse complement strand
GAATACCTAGTTAACGATTGTAGTTTTTTTGGGGAGAATTTTGTACTGTTTTATGAATTTAGAAATTAATAACCTTTTTAGCTAAAGATATTGTGCAGAATCCGGTGTTTTTTGTCCTTGAATACTTTTATCCATGAAAATAGATTGTATTTAGCCGTTCTTCTCATGTTTATTGTTCTGGAAAGCTGCTTCGTTTTTTTTTTTAATGTTTGTTTCCGTATCTCAAAACCTAGTTGTTTTGTTTTAATATCCTTTACAGGAAGTTGATCCTAATGTTGAAAACGAGGACATTGGAAGTAATGATGGAATGGACAGTGTGTTTTCTGAGCTAGCCAATGCAATTCCTGGGATTGACGAGGCTATGAGCTTTGCAGAAATGTTGAAGTGAGAACTATGTTTCCCTCAACTTTATTATGTTGCAAGATCCAAATGGCAAATACATTTAGTGTATCAATGATTCCTATAATTTCACAGCTTAATATTAATGCTTTCTTTAGTATTACTCATATAACAGTTATTGTATTGCATATATGTATCTGGGGACTGTTTATTTCTTTATATTTGAATGTTTGCCCTGGCAATTTTGAGAATGTCTTTAGGTGGTCAAATATATAGGCTCAGTTGCATAAAATCGTTCTAAGATCCAAACATATTATTATTCATTATATTTTAATAAACAATGTTCAGCTTATAACTGTATATCAACATTGCATGCAAATCAATGCATCATGCAATTTAATCAGGGCATTTTTCTGTGTTATTGACATTTCAAATATTTATACTTCATTTTCCTAATGCATTACTGAGAGATGCCAACAGATTACTTTCTTTTTAGACTTTGCTTGATATGATGCTGTCAACTGGCTGTTTGGTATCAATAATGTTTGCTGTTTTTGGTGGTTGTTGTCCAATAATAAAAAATTGTTTCTTAGAAAATAGGTTCAAAAAACAAGCAAAAACCAGTTTCTGTGGTTTTCACTTATTGTGGCAACCCCATTTTCTCTTTTACAACAAAAATAAATATGTTTAACTTTGATAATTGGACAACAAAAAACAAAAACAATATTGGTAAAAACAGTTACATTTTTTGATACCCATATTTAATGCTTTATGCACAAACAATTTCCTGCAGGTTGGTGCAAACAATGGATTATTCTGTTATAGTATTTGATACAGCTCCAACTGGTCATACGCTCCGGCTATTACAATTTCCATCAACTTTAGAGAAGGGGCTTCAAAAAATGATGTCTTTGAAAAATAAGTTTGGTGGCTTATTAAGTCAGGTACATCCTCGAGTATTATCATTAAAACTCAAGCAAGGGCTCATTTTTGAGCTTCTCTAACAGTATATTGAAGGTTTGAATCAGGATGATTTGACTTACTTTGTGCCCTTTTTTTTTGGTGGACATAGTGAGTTGATTTTCATAATTCATTTGAAAATTAATTATTTACCTGGTTTAGCCCCTTTTTATATGTGAATTTAAGGATATAATGAATCTAAATGTTGTGTTTTGTAACCTTTCATTTTCTATTTTCTCCATATGATAAGGTGGAGTTGAATCTACTTGGTTCGATTTTCAATTTTGTCTGTTTATGCAGATCATTTTATTTTTCATGGGTTCCAAATTTGTAACTTCATGTGATGTGTTATATTGTCAGGGTTGTGATGAGTTGACTTGCATTCTTGATTTTGATACTTGTGCTCTTATCATATCTCTTCATCCTTCATTCAACAAGCATTGCAACCCATCATTGATTGCCATTTATCAATGTTCGAGTGAGAGGCTATGCTCAGAGTTTTTCAACCCAATCTATGTTCATTTCTCATTTATTTTTATCTGTCTGGTTCTCTCAGTTAAAGTGGCTACCTTTCCAGTCTTGAAGTATGTGATAGTCGACAATAAATATGCTACCAAGCATGAGGTGTTTATGTATATGTCCGCAGTCTTCTTTGTCACTTATAGTCTGTCAGGTGGATTTGTTTGTTTGGAAGTCCTTATTGAAGAACTGAATTCAGAAAGTTTAGGTTTTCTGATGTTGTTGCATGGGAACCATTAATTGCCCTTGTGTGCTTTAGACTTGGCCATTCTTATCTGCTGTCCTTCATTAGTGCAGGCGATGCTCATTCGGAAAGAATGTGAAAGCTCGTGACATTTTGACTGTTGATATGATTTAGCCTTAATTCTCCTTTGTATCTTTTGTTTTCTGTAACCACAGACTATTACTAATACATTGATATACTTTATAAGAATTGACACTGTTCATGGCAGATGACCCGTCTTTTTGGTATTGATGATGAATTTGGTGAAGATGCCATTCTGGGAAGGCTTGAGGGCATGAAAGATGTGATTGAACAAGTCAATAGGCAATTCAAAGACCCAGTAAGATTTCCGTTTCATGTGAATTTTTTTTCTGTGCAATTAATTGTTTGTTACATGTTTCTTGGTAGCAAACTTTTGTAATTGATCATATATTTTACTCGGGAGTCAGTCTTGAGTGTTCAAAGCCTTCCATTGATTAGATCTTCAAAATATTTTAATAGCCAGATATCAAAGAAGACGTCTGAACTCTGAACTGTAATAATTAAATAGGCAAGGAACGGAGGAATTTCATGAAGCAATAATAGTAGCTAGTTATATTGTAATAAATGAATCTCACAAGAGCTCAAGATTAATGCCCAGGATGTTGAAAGTTGATGGAAGCTACAATTTTTGCCCCTTGTCTTTTTTTTGGGTTGGGGGGGGGGGCAAAAGGAGAGGGGATTCAGTCATTTTAAGCATAAAAGGTTGCATATGTAAAATGATTCATTCAAAACTTAACCTTCCAAAGCACTCTTTTAATGAAGTAGGATATCCAAGCAATAACCTCTTTAAGCTTTTGCAGATACTATGGCATAACCAGTTCTAACATGTTTGTGGATATTTCTTTTCACCATGTTCATTTTCTCCTTTTATCTGTCTCTGGACTTATTGTAGTTAATATCATTTTCTTGAACCATTCAAGTTTTCTTGTCATAAAGAAGTTAAAATCAGGCAGTGTGAGGTATTTGAAGTGGTTTTATAATTGCTTCAATGCTAAGATGTCACCTGGATATTTATCTATATATAGGTCATTAGCTTGTATAGTATAATAATCTTTATCTAAATATGGTTTGTGGTGCTTTTTTTCTTACAGTTTATTGTCAAGGAATGAGGAAAATTATGCTTCCTAATGTGGTTATCTATTTGAATAACATTTTGCCTTTTGTTTTTCTTTTACTTGATCCAAACGATCTCAATATCCAGTATGAAAGATATGATTCCTGTTTCTGATGTCTCAAATTTTTATGATTAAGTTGCCATTTCTATTTCCTGTTGAAAATTCATGTTTTTTTGGATTAGCTTGAATTCTTTTCATCTTGCTACACTTTATTTCTTAATGCTCTTGTATCTCTTTTGTTTGTCAGGATTTGACAACCTTTATCTGTGTTTGCATTCCGGAATTCCTCTCTCTTTATGAAACAGAGAGACTGGTGCAGGAACTTACCAAATTTGAGATAGACACACATAATATTATCATTAATCAAGTACTTTATGATGAAGGTGCACTTACTGTGTTCATTGTCATCCTTCTTTTTGTGCTTTAATCTATCTTAAATAAAATACTATAAAACATTAACCATTAATTATTGTAGAAGTTGAATCCAAACTGCTCAAAGCAAGAATGCGGATGCAACAAAAGTATCTTGACCAGTTCTACATGTTGTATGATGACTTTCATATCACCAAGTTGCCATTGCTGCCAGAAGAGGTAAACTACATCGTGGCATATTTAAATTAATTTATATGTGATTCAAAAGCTTAATAAGCTTCTTAAGATAAAATCATTGTTAATTTCTAATTGTATATTAATTCTTTGATTATTTTCCATATGTTTTATGATCAGCATAGGTCAATGTTTCACTGTACTAATATTGTTTTTATTTGTTTTTCTTAGTGTTCCAAAGTAAATTAGTAAAATTTTGTTTGGTTTCTTGCCTCTAATGGTGCTATATTTGCCATTACTCTTGGAATTCTTTTGCTGTGGTGATAACTTGTGAGCTTTATATATATGCGTGTGTATAAAACTCACCAGCTATTAATTAGTGAAACATTAATATCATAGGTTACTGGGGTTGAAGCGCTGAAAGCTTTCTCAACTCATTTTATGACGCCATATCAGCCTTCTACCAATAAAGGCACAGTGGAAGAATTAGAAAAAAGGATATCTACACTGAGAGAACAGTTGACAGATGCTGAAGCAGAACTAGAGAAACTCCAAAAAGGAAAGCAAATAGCCTAATTGTCTGCTCACCCATATTGTCTATTGCTGACTTCAACTGCCAAGAAATGTGGATCCTCTATTTCACTTCTGAATGATGTCCTGGGTCGATCTATTTATTGTGATTTATTTCTTGCTAATCAATTTATTCTTGAATTTCTTTTGTACCTTTTACTTCACAATAAGTGGGATTTTAGAGTGCATTAGACTCGGTCAAATCAACTATGTTTAGGCCCTTTTTTTCTGATATCATTGATGTTGAACAATCTTCATAATAGAAAATCGATTTTCTTATTTGTTGTCGAATTCAATAAAGCCTATGGCTTAGTTCCTTGTATGTGATTTGAGAAAGCTTCACTTTCAGAGCACGGAACAACGTTAGATACGTAATCCAATTTTCTTTTTTTCTGACTTAATCCAATTTTTTTCTTTTCTTATTTAATCCAAATTTTTTTATTTTTTTTTAACATCCAATTAAAAACTTGATATTTTTAAAATTTTTACCTTTACCTTTCTTTTTTTTTTTTCAACAGAATATTTGTATTTTAATTTTACTAAACTGAACATAAAACAAATCTCAGGTACTTGATCCAATTTTTTTCTTTTCTTTTTTAAATCCAATAAAATAGATACCTAATCCAATTTTCTCTTCTTTTTTTATAAATCTAATTAATACTTGATCCTCTGATTCATTAGCAAATAGAATCCGGGCCAGCGTTCCAACATGGACGCTGGGATTCTAGCTTCTAGCTTTGCTGCAAGATTGGCATTAAAAGTTCCGTCATGACAGGAGACTGCAAGTTATAAAACAAGCTCCGGTATACATTTGGGCAGACTCCGAGTCCAGAGTGCTTCTAGTGAATAGCTGTTCTTGAAAGAATATAAAAATGAGCGAACTTCTCTTTTATCTTTTCATCCATGTCTATCAAAAAAAAAATTAGAGTGCAAAATAGTATAGTAGCTTGAATAAAGCATATAATTCATAAAATGCAAGTTCAAGACAACAGCAGCCAAAAAGCTGACATCCTTCCTATATGTTTTCACATAAAATCTATAGTAAAAAGTTCACAAACAAAGTTGCAATTACTTATAAGCCCGAAAACTGCAACAATCAAATTACACTCTATCCACCGTGCAAGGTTGAAATAAAAACGACCACATCCTTCTCTTCCAGTGTGGTATCGAGCTGGCCACTAAGCTCCCAATCGCAATCATTCACAAGGACCAAAACACCAGGTCTCCTGAGCCACAAACCAAGAGCTTGGCATAATTAACAAAAACGAAAAGATGATAAATTAATCAAGTCTAGCAATTGTTTAAATCTTTTGACAGTTTTTAAATTCCAGCTAAACAAATCTCCAGCTATCCCTTCATACACTGCAATAAAATTTTAAGTAAAATAATTAAAGGGGATAGAACTTGCACTACCATTTTAATTTAGGACTATTCTTGCCTCACTTAGGATGAAATTAGCATGCATGCACAATTTTGATCATAAACTCTGGAGTAACAGTTTAAAACTTACACAGAATCCCCTTTCATGAACATTTCAGGTCTCTCCTTGATCAAATTGGTGCGAACCCAAGCCAGTAAGTCTTTCATGGTTAACTGCAAAAATACAATAAGCATCATCCAGAAGATGTTAACCTTCTTATGCTAAAAAGGCTTTTATTGCATATGGTATGACTTTCATTCATTTAGTATAATAAAGTTTACCTTCTCTGCTCCATTTTTGGATTCAACATTGACATTGTGGATCTTCACTGAATTACAAAGAAGCTCTAGGCCCCCACTGCATCAAACAATTAACATCATAAAGATTAAACAGTCATTAAAAGATGATCAATTTCGGTCAAGTTAAATACTTCTTTTTGTATTTCATCGAAGGCCAGGTGACATTCAAGAACTAGAAACGACTGAAAATCTAATAGCAATCAAGACATCGAATTTCTACAATCAATGAAAGCTCAATGAAGACTTTCAAATAATCCTCATTCCATTAATTGCCAACAAAATTACACCTATCAATTCAAGAGATAACCTCAGGTAAAGCGCACTAAAAATAGTAATAATTCAAACCTCTTGAAGAACATTTTTTTTCTCTGAGAAAGTAAAAGATAATGAAAAAGAAAAACAACGAATAAATTGAAAGAGAACAAATAAATTAAGAATTTTTTTTTTTGATTTAAAAAGAAAAAATTACCCGAATTCAAGAGTGAGTTGCATGTTCAATGTTTCAGCACAGGTACAAAACCCTAGACCAATGAATCAGAAAGAGAGAGCACGCCACTTCCCTTTACTCTTCGGAAACGAAGTTACGCTGTTTCCTGCTTGATTCTAACATTCAACACGGCGTCGTTTTTTCGTGTTTTCCCCAATTATTATTACTATTATTACTATTTTTTAAATAGAACTGGGCCGGTTAAGGAAACAGGGCTTTCCAACCGCTCTCTTCTTTTTTCAGATAGCCTGGGTTTGTGAGGTACGTTGAGAACAGCTCTTCCTTTTGTTGGTTAATGGCTTAATTTTGTTTTGAGTTTACACTGTTAAGCTTGTTTTTGTGACAAAATTAAGCTGTCCTATGCGTTTTATTAGTTAATTAAGATCATTATTTGCTATTGTTTCTTCGCAGATTAGTTGTGATAAGAGAGTTTTGTTGAAAATTTCCTGTTGCGGTAATTTCTTGTTGGATCTCTGGGTCGAGTAATGGATGATGTTTCAGTGATGGAACTATCTTTGCCTCAAGATCTCCTCCAACCATTGTTTAGGGCTTCAAAATCTTTTAACTTTAAAAGAAGCCTTAGAAATTCTCATAGCAACTTCTAGAATTGATGATGGCCGTCTACACCTTGCTTCTGTGGATATTCTTCCTGCTGTCCTTCAGCTTACCCAATTTATTCCATACCCTTCTGGACATCTATCTCTTACTCTCTCTTTTAAACTTCTTAGAAATCTCTGTGCTGGAGAGATCACCAGAGAGTCTTTTTATTGCAGTTAATGGATCTGGGATGGTTTCAACTGTTTTGAGGTGTTCAGGGTTTGTTTATTTCCAGATGAGTTTGTTGCGCTAGCAAAACTCAGAAATCAGGATACTTCTGATTCTCTCTTTATTATTGTTGATACTGGCTGTGATGTGAACCCTAGCCTGGTTGCAGAGCTTTGTGGAGATCAAAGTTTGCTTGTGGTTGAAATTGTGAGAACTGCATCTGTAGGTATGTTTTTGCATTTTCATTGAGCATTCTTTGTTCTTATGGATTATGGTTGAAATTGTATTTTTCATCATTTGTTGGATTGTCCTTTTGCCAGTTGGTTCTGAAGAAGATTGGTTGAAGTTGCTTCTCTCAAGGATCTGTCTTGAGGAAGATCACTTTCCTCAACTCTTCTTCAGATTTTATGGTGTTGGTGATTCTAAAAACACTGAAGATGTGAGTCCAACTGGTGATCATTTTTCATCTGACCAAGCTTACCTTTTGCGAATTGTATCGAAGATCTTGAATGAATGACTCGAGGAGATAATTGTCTCAATTGATTTTAAGATCTATTGGGGTTCTTGACTGTGTCTCAAGAGGCAAATCTGCTCTACCAATAGGATCTGCTGCAATTGATGTTCTTGGGTACTCATTGATCATTTTAAGAGACATATGTGCCCAGGATAGTAAGGCTGGAGTTGATGAGGATTATGTAGATACTACTTATACACTTTTTGTCTTATGGACTTCTTGAATTGCTTTTATCTGAGCTGGGTAACCTTGATCCTCCAAAAATTATCAAGAAGGCCATGAAACATAATGAGAAACTAGGGGAAGCTTTTTCACATTCCTCTAAATCCTGCCCTTACAAAGGATTTCGGAGAGAGATTGTTGCTGTCATTGGCAACTGGGCCTTCCAAAGACAGTTTGTGCAAGATGAGATTAGGCAGAAGAATGGAATTCTTCTAATGTTACAACAGTGGGTTATGGCTGAAGATAACCCATTTTAAGGGAATGAGGCATCTGGTCTGTGAGGAATTTATTGGAAGGGAATACAGAAACTTCAAGGATCTGTTGATGTGCCTGAGCTTGTTGGACTTGGTCTCAGAGTGGAGGTGGATCCAAAAACTCGACGTGCGAGGCTGGTAAATGTACCATAAAGATGGAAGCTTTTAAATGCATCTTACAAACCCTTGCTTTCCACTAGTTCTTACGTACTCTCTGTTATACAAACAAGGAAAAATTAAATTAATTGGTATCTAAATTTTTTTAAATTTATTATATTGATGTCTAAATAATTTTTTATCTGACAAATTTTTTAAAATTTTAAAAATAATTTCATATTAATATTTTTAATTATTTTCTAGCTATCAGAGAGTTGATTTGCAACTCCAAAATCTTTTAAGATTGAGGAGAAAAATAAGAAAAATTATTTTTGGATTGTTGAATATCAAAGTAAGATTTAAATAAAATAAAAAAAATTACAAATTAAGAAATTTTAGAATTATAAAGCTGCACATAGTAATTAAAAATATTTAAAAATATTTATATAAAAATATTGTTAAAAATTAAAAAATTCATAAGGCTAAAATTATTATTTAAATATCAAAATAACATATTTTAAAAAATTTCATATACCAATCATATAAATGCAGCATATTGAGATTTTGTCAATTATAGTGGATTTGTCTCAAATTCTGATATTTTATTCATTTATTATTACTCTATTTGTTGTTATTATTATTTTGGAATAGGATGTGAAGTCTACCACTATATTATTTTTTCAATGTTTGGGTCAGTTTGGCTAAAATTGGCTAAGAAAGGAGTTGTGGTGATAGACAAATGAATTGCCTTCCAACAGATGATGCCAATGATTATATGATAAACGACAACCGCTAAACGACTTTTTGTTTTTTAGTCAGTTACAGTAAACGACATGTCGTTTTAATATCGTCCAGTTTCCATCTCTTAAACTCGTCATGGTCATCACGGATCCTTAAAAATGATTATTTTTATATTTTTATATTTTAATTTTGATTTTTAGCAATAATTTTTATTTTAACTTTTTTTTTCTTAAACAAATATGAAATAACTTATTATAAAGAAAATGTAAAATTTTGATATTTATATGACTTAACCAGTCAAATAATTTTTTTTAATAATTATCTGATATATACAGAGATCGCCTAATTTATGAATATTTAGGAGTGAAATTGAATGCATCACTATCTAAGAATTTATGGATGCTCCAAAAGCCATTGGTTTCAACATTATAATCTGCAGTTGCCCAGAAATCCAAGGCCAAATCTTCAATAATTTAACTTGTTAATTGTAACTATACAAATATACATGAACAATCTCTTCATCCTCGCAAATAAATAAGAATTAGCATGTGGAAGATTTACCATGAATCAACAACCACAAACTCTAGGGGTGTGAATGATAATTAATCCATCTTAATGATAATTAACAGCACAATAGGCTTATCTAAAAACTGTATTTTTAGTGTACTTTGCTGCATTGTATTGATTATAATTAGATGGTCAGATTCTCTTGAATGGCGAGAAATGAGCCCACTATATTTCCACCCACATCGGGGAAAGTTTCACATCCAGGAATAGGCTTCACCTTGCCCTTCTTATCAACTTCAACTGGATATTTTAGCAGGTGGCCTCTCATCTCTGTAACATCTTCAGCTGCAAATTGTCTCCAATTCATCTCGCCCAGCGTTCTAACTCTTCTAACACATTCAAGACTCTCTGGTTGTCTGAAGCAGTCCTCAATAGCTCCAATATGCTCTGCCCATAGTGCCATCCTATATCCATATATCTACAAGGCACAAAATTACAAAGAAACTGTAAGATCAGTTGCATATTTGAAGTATTTCACAAAGCAATGAAAATTAGTTTAAGATCAAAATAAGAGTTGTAAAGTGAAAACTTGTTTTTTTAAATCGCAAGAGTGACTTGAAACACAAATCATCATTTGTTTGGCAAAAGTCTTTCCCGAGAAAGACAATCATTGGTGGACCGAGAAAATTTTTTAAGTAAAAAGCTGGGTTTGGGTGAACCGAAATAAATTTTCTGTATAAAAATCTGGGTTTGGATAAATCGGATGAAATTTTTTTCACAAATTAATGAAATTATTTTTTACTGAGCCTGGGCCATCACAACTCTCCGTCCCTGACTACTATGTCACACATAGTTAAGCACATTAGAATGCATGAAAAATAAATAAATAAAATTTCATGAAACGGAAATAGGTTCTACAGTCAACTTTCCATGTGTGAATAATTTCTAGCATGTTATAACTCTGCTATCAAACATGATACTTCCTCTGCTTCAAATATGACAAGCAGGCTTATTTTTAGAGGTGGCAACTTTCAACCAGACTTGAACTCGATTAAAATTTGAAATGCCCCGACTCAAAAAATTTTAAGGACCAACCCGATCGGGCAACAATTAACCGAATGGATTAAATTTTTTTTTTTTCTCGAATAGGTCAACCAATAATCTGACCCAAAATTAATCCGAATAAAAAAAATAAAAAAATAAATTCAATTTCATTTAATCAAATTTTAATAATGTATATATATATATATATATTTATTGTCAATATGAATCAATTTATTGTTTAATATCATTTTTTTTTATATTTATATACATTTAACATAAAAATAAATTTAATTATTATTAATGTAATTCTTGTAACAATAAAAATTAAAAAGTATTTATAAAATATCGAATTTATCTTACTTTAATTAATATAATTAAATATATTATATTTTTAAAATTTATTTAATTATAACATTAACACCTTAAAATTTAAAACTTTGACAAAAATTTTAAATTACTTATTAAAATAAAAAAATATATTTATATTACAAAATATTAAAATTATTCAGTGTGATTATTTTATTATTATATTATTATTTATACAGGCAACGAAAGATATTTATATATTATGCAATAGTATTTTTATATGCACAGAAATTATATATGTAATATTATATTTTAAATATTTTGTATTTATTTTACTTGAATCATATGTGATATTTTAAAATTATAATGTTTATTTTTATTATTAAATTACAAAATGTTATATATATTGACAACTTACTTTCATAAAAAATTTATTGCGATTCAACATGACCGCGATGCTTAATCTTAAAATTAAACCCGAAAGTGACTTAAACTCTACTCGAAATCATTTTTGGACATCAATATAATGGTTCACCTGAATTTAGAACACAACCCACAATGACCCAACCCAAACCTACCTAGAAAAAGGTGACACTCGAACTTGACCCCGACCTGATTCATTTGCCACCTCTACTTATCTTTCACATTTTGGGAAAGGGATTCACATTTCCAAGATGTCCTAAATTTAAGCCATTTAAATTTCAATTTCCATGTTTGATGGAAATGGCACAAACCAAACCATATTCCGCATATTTGACTTGGGATGCAACACGGATACAAGTAAAATGATTATGCAATTTTTCCATTCTACTCAAGAATGGTATTGGAAATTGAGATCACATGCAAAACTAGAATGTTAATCATATTGCATTTCGAAATGTCACACAAAAAGTACCAAAATTTAACTCATAATGACTATAAAATCAAATGACAAGCTGTTGACCTTGTTTGTCCTCATTTGAACATTCAATCAAAACACCATTCAAGCGGTAAAAAAAAAAACGTTCACACAACAATTGTCAGACAAAAACATGTGTTAAGCACCATAAAAGTTTCCTTTTAGTTTTTTATGCAACTGAGGAAATTACTTCAGCAATTCAGTAAAATGTTTCAATTAAAATGATACTCGATAATTATTGTTCTATGAAAATAAAATTGCTTAAAAATTTTGTTCACAGTTGTTATCTCTTTTCTGGGTGGTGAATTACCAGCAGCAAAGCTATATTGATTATTTTCATGTTATTCCAAAGATGGATGGCATCTTTTGCTAAATCCTAGGAACGAAGAGTGAACATATTTTCTAACTAATGATACCTGTCCAAATGGATTAGATTGTTTTCTTGCCCAGGTATGATGAGCCTGATATGCTCCCATTGCAATTTCAGTGTCTCTTGTGCCCTCCATTGAACGCTGGTTTATGTTTGCAGATCCCAATATTACATACTCATCATCAACTATCATCCCTTTTGAATGAACGTAAATCATGAATCGCCGGCTTTTCCGACTGAGCGCCTGGAAATGTCACATTCAATCATTTACAAGTAGTACAGTGAGAAGAGAACACAGAACCATTCACAAACTATAATCTAGACAAGTTACATGGTTTCCACATGAACCAATAATTTAACCTATTCACGCACAAGTATTTTGGGAAATAAAGTAGAATGTACCAAAATCACCAGCTATTTTATCATATTGCCCCACTCGAAAAATTTATTTATGAGATGAGACACCCAAGTGCAAAATTTTTTACTACATAACTGCAATTCATAGAAGACTCCTTCATGCAGTGGGAAGTTTCCCATGCTGGTAGAGCAAGTGTGGTAAATATTAATGGCCCAAAGTAACGTTGGCTTGGGGAATAAACATACCTGAGGAGTGTTTGCAGTGGTGGAACTTGACACAACTGAAGTTTCATGCGTGTCTGTGAATTCACGATTACCAAGGCAGAAGAAGTTCAAATAATCCTGAGGTGAGTATGAATTCTCCAGTCCAACCTCCTCTAAAGCTTTACAAATTGTCTCGTACATCATTTGCATAGTTTTATGCTGCAGCAATTCATCAATTTCCCAGATTAGCAAAATACAGCAAAACAGAGTTGCATGCCACAGCATTATGCTATGAGTTCCATTGTTCAACATAGTTACTCAAAAGAAAAGCCTCTATTTGTAAATTAGACCCTACTATAGATAATAGTTGCAATAGTCGCAGCAGCAACAACGATACTAGTAGTAGCACAACATAGGTTCCTATTGGCAGTTCAATAATTGCACCCACCTGCCAAAATAGAATCCTTTGTGTAGCAGCACCTGTTGGAACACCCTCTGGCCACATTGGAACAACAATATAGGCAGCAAATCTCTCATTTGCTCGGATTTTATCAGCAATCTTCAGAGCAATTTCCATTGGAATTAAATTATTAGCACCTGCAAGATCGCATGATAATGGCTCAACATTTACTATACAACTTCACAATGGAATGATAAAAAAAAAATGCTCTTTGTACCATAATTTAGTCTAGCTGTATTAACCAAGAGCAGCATACTACTACAATCAATAGTGAAGGGCCACAAGTAGAGTTACACAGATCAATCTACATGGATTAAGCATCATATCCAATCAACTACAAACCAAGCCACCTTTGCAAAACCATAAAGCAACTAGAAAGTTCTGAACTGATGTGCAATTTCCAAAGCAATGATTCTTCAAATGGTTCCCTAAAATTAAGAACAAATTTCCTCACCTAAATCTTTATATGAACTCCAGTTGTATGAAGAGCCAATGAAATACTGGTTTTCTATATAAATAAAATGCTGGGCAGCACGAATGGCCTTCACATAGGCTGTATGTATGCTCATGTCAATAAGGACATTCTTCCCACAGACAAGGTTCTGCAACAACAGAATAACCAATCAACTTCCACAAGCAGTAGCTATGTTTGGTGCACAAAGACACATACACAAGGGTCAAAACAGAAACAAGAGGAAATCAATTACCACTACCAAATATTCTCTCACCTTGCTTGTTGCTTCTTGTGGATCCTTTGGGAAGCCTCTCACAGAATTAGAATCTATTGAACGAAAAATCTGCATTTCAAAAAGGGGGAAAATATCTGTTATGGACAAACTAAAATTCTAACCTAAAAACAAAACTAACTGCATCCTATCTCAGTCCTTGATCATCCAGCCAAGGTTTAGACAAGTTACCTGAACATGCCAAGCTTCAGGGTCATTCTCACTAACAGAAGGAGCATCAAAAACTCCAACTATATCTGGAATTCTTTCAATCCGGAGCAAAGCATCATCATATGACATCTTTAGTTTTTTAATCCCATGGGGTTTTGCAGCCTTGAACCAGCGCTCCTCAAAGTTGGTTAGAACATCATATGCAGCTGGGCCATCAATTCTACAGTGCAAATCATGCCATGGTTCTCTTGGGCAACCAGATAGATTACCCTGTTTGGGTAACACAGCTATGTGAGTAGTAGAGAAAAACTGATTTCATTTGATGAAAGAAAAAAATAATAATATTGTAACTACTGTTAATACTCTAGCACTATGATCTTGATTTTCCCCCTCGTCATATATGCTTCTATTGTTTTTATGATATGTTAAATGATACTTTAGCTCTGAACATCATGCACATCACAATGACATATAGAACTTAAAGAGTTACCGTGAAAGTAGGGTTGTGATAGTCATCTTTATGCACAGTTTGTAGCGTCCTAAAAAGATGATGTTGTGGAGTATCATATCGTCCATCACATAAATCAAGTCCCCCGACAAAAGCTATTATTTTTCTTCTATTGTTGCCTGCATCAGCATCTACAATTACAGTTTTCTGATGGTGTGTATATATAGTTCCAACTTCCTGAAATTTAAAGTAAGACAAATTTAAGTGGCAAATTTTCAGTTCCTTCATCCAATTCTAAATAAGGACAAAACTTGCTTAGTGGAAAAAGAAAGCTTCTCAGCAGTACAGATTGATGGAGTGCCTGTTGTTTCACTTTCCTAAAGCAAAATGAACTTCATAGAATGTGAGAAAATTTTTTTGCCATCACTAAGTTTATAGAGAATAACAAAATGGTGAACAGGAAGCAGTAGAGAGAATTGAACAGGAAGCAGTAGAGAGAATTGACTTCATTACCAATTAGCATTGCTGAATAAGTGATGAACTTTAATGTTCACTATTTCCATAGGGTGAAAAGTGAAAACATTGCACTCAAATACAATACGGTTGATTTGAAAAGGTTATTCAACCATGGTGATGATAAAGATCATGTAAGTTTACAGATCCCATATCATTTAGGGAGTTCCATGTGAAGTTTAGAAGTTGATGGAGTAAGACCTATCAAAATACTGATGGACCAAAAAATGACATTAAAAAGGTAGAGAGGGAGAGAGAGCAATGTCTTTGACCAGATTTTAGATTATAACGTCTGTAGAGATGATTTTAGAGGTCAAAGATCAACTAATAATGCTGAAATAATCTTAACAAGACTGTTGAATTAGCAACAGGAAGCTGAATACAACAAAAGCTCATCATATTAATTGCATTCAATATCAAAATAATGATATGAAAGTAAATTGTTCGATGCTTTAGCACCCAATTTAGATTGATTAACCATGAAACAGAGAAGCTTTCTTATGCAAATTTTTAGACAGCCTCAACATATCAAGAATAATTTCTAATAGATGCTGCATTGAGAATTACACAGCTCAAATTTCACTTCTGTGAAGGATTAACTAACCCTTTGCTTGACCCAGCTATGTTTTTTTCCAGCAATGCGAGGACAAAGAAGCACTTGTACTGATGAGTGTTTGAAAAACCGGCGGGTTTCCTCATCATGGGTTGCCATAATTCCATCCTGCATTTGGTAAATTTCTATAAGGTTCAGTAAAAAAATTATGCACTTCAAATGTTCAATGCAAAATAGGTAGAGTAATTTGAGAAAAAATTCTGATTATAAAACATTTTAAAAGCATAAATCATTGATTAGAAAAATATACAAAAGTTTTGAGCTCCACAGGATTCTGTATAAAGAACTTCAAAAGCAAAGAGCAGAAAGCATGCATAAGAACGTAAAATCCAACAAATGCACGGTAATGGACTGATTTAACAAAGACAATAACAACCCACACTCACTTTTCTCAAAATCCAGAAACCAAAATTACAGCCTTGCATTTATTGCATTGGAACTAAACAACACAGGCTCATAATACACAAATTGTAAAAATGATAAGAACGGTAATACTTCTAAGCATAGATCACTGAAAAATAAAACAGTAACAGAAATACATAATTATATAAATAAAAGAGTCTTACTGTTTTATATCCCAAAATACTCCTTGAAGTAGGGTCATCCCAAATAAGAAGTAGCACTCTCACTCCTTCCTGGGACTTGGACCTTAGGAGATCTCCCAATGTGACCTCTGATGATGGATTACCAGCATCTCGAATCAGTCTAACTTTATGCCATACTGACCATCCCGTAATGTAAATTAAACGCCTGGCATGACGTATTGCATCAAAAATGTCATGCCAGCACTTCCCATGCACATAGGACAACCCATGATCCAGTTTCAAAGTGGGAAGACACCCATCTGGAACATGGGCATCTTGATAAAGAGTTACTGTTCCACCTTTCCTAAGAGGAAAATATGTGCCCGGCACACCATGATAATCAGGACCTGCACCTACACCTTGATGATAATTGCTCAGTTTCTCCATTGGGGTGTACTGTATTGAAATTTTCAATACAGCTCCTGGTTTACATGGTTTTCCACTGCTATTCAAAATAGGGTAAACACCCTCAACTTTAGCCCCTGAATATATCTGTTCTACTGGAATGGCCACAACTCCTATTAATTGTGAACCCACAACATCACTGTCTTTAACAAGAAAGTGCACTTCAGCAGCATTATGTGCAACTGGAACATAAAAATGCTGCATCCAAACAGGATCTTCATTGTTGCTAATCACAAAAGTTCTCCCAATTACAGCACCAACTACTGAAATTGAAACATAAGGATCGCTAGTAATTTTGCGATTCATTTGTCCTTCAATCTTGGTGCCTATATTTCCTGGTAATCTGCCAAACATATCACCTAATGTCTTATGAAACATGTCCATGTTTGGAAGGTTCTTGGCATCATAAACCCAGATATCCAAATTCCCATGTAAAAGCAACACCCTCAAAGACCCTTTATTATTCTGCCAAGGCACAATCTGCGTACTCTGGTTATGCTGTGAATCATTAAAAGAGCTTGAATGGGCATAATGAGGAGCAGAATAATTACCAGTAGAATCAATCCGGCCCAAGTATGCCCTCTCGTAATCACTTGAAAAAGAATCATTGGGATAACCATAAAAATCTTGTCTATCATGCCCAAAACTAGAACTCTGATAACTAACAGGGGAATCAGGCACCGGTGGCACTGAAGGTGCAGGTGGGGAAGCAGGGGCAGAAGGGCGATTATTATCATTCAAATGCATATTACTCAACAGATCATCCAAAGGTGGGTATGCAGAAGAAGAAGAGTAAGAATTGGTGGTATCATTATGACTATCATGATTTGTTGATGACCCAATTCCAGTAAGAGGGTAACTCTCATGCCTTTGATGAGTGGAAAAAGAGGGTTGTCCATGTGTGGAGTTATCATGCCCTGATTGCTGTTGTTGATAGGGGTGCTGTGGTGAACTATAATTGAAACTGCCATGATGTTGTTGAATGGTTGGTGAAGGAGAACCATGCGGAATTGGAGATGGCGGGTATTGATATGAATAGGGAACAGGGGCAGGTGGAGGCGCAGAATGGTGATGATAATAGTCTAAAGGGCCTGAATGGCTCGTTGAATGTGGCTGTGAGGGTGGTAATTGTGGTGATGTGTATCCAGGTGGTGGGTATGTGTAAGGAGCATAAGGGTAAGGATAGGGAGGATGGGCATGGTATGAATCTGAATTAGGAGGAGGTGGGTAGGCATGATTTGCAGGAGGAGGAGGAGAAGGATGATGATAAGGGTAAGGGTAGGGATTATTATAAGGGTACGAAGAAGAAGACCCATAATTCTCCATTTAATAATCAAAAAACAAAATCTTGAGTTTGCTTATAATGGAAATCAAATGAGAGATTGTTCATAACAAAAACATATACAGAAATAAAATATCAAAAATACTGAATCTTTTTCTTCTTCTTCAACACTTTCCAGAAACAAAAACGACAGATGAAGGAGAAAGTATCTAACTTTTTTATAAAAGAGGAAAAACGAAAAAGAATTTACCTCGAAGAATTGAATTGGATGATATATGAAGGGTGAATGGCAGTTCTTGGAACCTTCAAACAAGAAGAAGAAAACAAACACAGCTTGAAACTATGGTTAGGTGTAAATGCCAGTCGTGTTGCCCACCTGTGACCGGTAGCGTTTTGTTTTTGCCTTTCTTAATTTTTTTTTAATATAATATAATACGAAACATTTTTTTGCCACGTGGAAAAATATTATTGGACTAATATATATTTTTTTGAACTTTTCATCAGAATAAATAAGATTACAGATGTTAAAATATTTATTATTTATTAACTTTATTCATTATAATATCTTTCAGATTCAGGGTTGCAAATATCTTTTTTAATGAGTTAATTTTATAATTATAATAAGATTAATTAATACTCAGTTGATATACTATTAGCCAACTTTTCCACTAAATTAAAGGAAAACTAATAGATTAGTGATTAAATGTTTAATAATACTTACAGAACTATTCAAACCTTGATATAAAAAGAAAACAATAATGGCATAATCAAAATTATGGTTTGAATTAAAGATATTTTTGGTCAAGACAAATGTCAATTACATGTTAGTAGTCTCTTAAACTTGAGCAATTATTTCTATAATTATTTAGTGGAATCACAAATTACTGAATACAAATCAAAGCAAAAATATAGAGGGTGACTTGGGTGATGCTAAATGGAAGTTTCCAACTTTCCTTGCATTCAAGGATTCTTCTTCTTCTTCTTCTTCTTCTTCTTGACATAATAACATAGACAAATATATTCAAACAAGTTACTAACTTATTACCATATCAAGCATTTGATTTGACTATTAGATGGATTCATATTCTTATCTTAACTGTTTAACCTTCTAGAGCTACAATTTTTCCACCATTTTATTTTTGCTGTTTTTCATTGGATTTTTTCACTTTCAAATCACTTCAGTAGAACATCTTTTTTAAGTATAGGGAAGAATTCGAATCTAAATATATTTTCGATACTGCTACAGAAAGATAATCGATTACATTTAAAAAAAAGAAGAAGAAGCAAACAAACTATTAATCCATATTAAAAAAATACTTAACACCCAGTTTTTAAGTATCTTTGTTTTATTTTTTAGCATATATAAAAATGAAGCTGCAAACAGTAAAATTTTTTCAATGGTACACAGAATTCGAATTGAGCAATGTCTACTTGTGAAATAAATTTTCTTCTTGGTCTGACCTACGTACATAATTTATTACCAAAGCTATTGCCAAGTTATAGCTATGGGACTTCTCGCCTTGTACTTTCCTGACACCCAAACTATAGATCCAAAAGAGTATCTTTGTGTAGTATCTCTTTCTCTCGATCCAACAAAAGTTACATTATAACTCAGTTCCTCTCTCAATTTTCGAAAACTCAAAATCTTAGGCTCCACGATTATTGATACTCCTTTGGGTTCCTCAATTTGTACAGCATAAGTACTCAATGATGTTCCTACATTTGTCACAGTTCTCTTATGTGTCTTAGTGATATTTTGAGCATTACCTTGAAAATTCACAGCAAAAGAAGGGTAATTAAGGTCACCAGGCTGAAGAATTGTATTGTTAGGACAGCTGAAACTCTTTCTTGACACTTGAACTATTTGAGAAACTTTATAATTCAGGCTGCACAAATAATTTAAATAGTCTTCTGTGGTAATATCGTATATTAGCCCTGGATCAGAAGCACTCTCAGGGTCAACATGCCCTGAACCTAAGGCGAAAGGCGTAGCTGATACAGAGTTATTAGCCCCAAAATCAGCAATTGGGGCATTTCTGTTATTTACAACATACGCTGTGGTCATTAGTGCTGATTTGATTGCCGCTGGTGACCAATCTTTATGCGCAGACTTGAGTAGTGCAGCTAGGCCACTAATATGAGGGCATGACATTGAAGTTCCTGAAATTATATTGAACTTTACTCTTCTCTTATCTCCCTTGAGCAATGATGGGCTGGTCATAGGTGGCCAAGCTGCTAAAATGTTCACTCCTGGTGCAGTTACATCTGGCTTTATAACATCTGGTCCGACTGAACTAGGCCCTCTTGATGAAAATGCAGCCATTGCTGGTGCTGGATTACCATATGTTGCTCCTCTGAAAGTAATTGAAGCAGTAGGTCTTTTGGTTGAGTTTGCATACATTTTTATAGCTTTACCAGCTGAGGCTCCTAAAGAAGTAGCTGGCAAAACATGAGGATCGGCGAAAAGCTCTTCACCTTGATCTTCAGTGTTGATCAGTATCATTCCTACTCCTCCTGCCAGTTTCACTTGCTCTCCCTTTGCAGTTCTTCCAGAAAATCCTCTTTCACAGACAACAATCTTGCCTTTCACTAGTTTCTTATTAAGGGAGTCTCTAATGCAATACTTAGCTGATTGGCCATTGCCTGCTGTTGCTTCATATGCAATTATCAATTGCTTGGTTGCTTTGCCAAAATATAGAGATGATCCAACGAAAGTTTTTCCATTGCCAAGCTTGACAGTTGTTGAAAAGCTTCGATCAGTGTAGCTAGCAGCAACTGTCATGATCCAAGGTGCAGTGTTGTCAACAGTTGAGCTAGATGGGCCAGAATTTCCTGCAGAACAAGAAACAAAAACCCCATTTTGGGTTGCCCCAAATGAGGCTATAGCAACATTATCAGAATAAAAAGGCCTGGCGGTACCTCCCAGAGAAAGGGAAAGCACATCAACACCATCCCTAACAGCTTGGTCTACAGCTGCCAATATATCAGTATTAGTGCAGCCCAATGACCAGCAGACTTTATAGACTGCAATTCTTGCTGTATACTTCATTCCAGCAGCCGCACCCTTTGCCAAGCCAAAAAAGCTAGCATTTTCTACAAGATTACCAGCTGCAGTTGATGCAGTGTGTGTTCCATGGCCTTGTGAGTCTCGAGGGGACCGATAATCAACTGTTTCATTGATTCTTCCTATAATAGACTCGTAGCCTTTGAAAAAAGCTCTTGCACCTACGACTTTCCCGTTACAACTTGATTGTGAAAATTTGGTGCCATTTTCACATATGCCTTTCCATTTAGAGGGCACTGCAGATAAGCCTTTGTCCTGGAAACTTTCATGTTCTGGCCAGATTCCAGTATCAAGAATCCCAATTATAACATCTGAAGCCAAGTTTGGAGAATTCCATAGTCCTTTACCATTTTGAAGTCCGAGAAACTGAGGGGAGTATGTAGTATGGAGAGTAAGCATTTCATCAGGAATGGCAGAGAGAAAGCCATTGATTTTGCTCAAGGATTGTACTTGTTCTTTAGAAAGCTTTGCAGCAAAACCAAAAATGGCCTTTGTATAGACGTAAAGAATCTGAGGAGATGATGTTTCTTCTTTTTCTTCTTTATCTCGGTTTGAAAATTGAGTTAGAGAATTGAACATTTCTTCATACCATTTTTTGGAATTTTCTGGAGAGTGGTACGAGGCTGGAATCTTGGTTTTGTCCATATGAATTACATATGTCTGTTTGTCAATTGAAGCAATTGATAATGTAGCCATTAAGGCTGACAACAGTAAGGATATCCTCAAGATCATGTTGTCTTCAAAATTCCAATGAAAAAGACAAAAAATCATACATAAGAAAAAAAATGAATAAGAATAAAAAGTTCATTACTAAGCTAAATAGATGGTTAAATTTACCATCTTGCAATCATCTAGTTAAATATAACAAACATAAATAGAGTGATTCAACTAAAAGATGTAAGCAGACTATTGGATTTTCAATATTGAACTTGTTAACCACAACCATGTTAGAGCTCACTGAGCATTGCATAACATTGTAGCTAATTCTATACTAATAAGTTTTGACACAATGGGACTGGAGTAATTTTAAGAACTATGACATTGCGAATTGAATCCTAACTAATCTTAAAAAACATTATATCTAATTCTATTTAAATTGTGAGAAACCTCAAATCCAATCTAAAAGTTCAAATTATTGATGGTGAGCTCAAATATTATATTAAATTTTGATATCATTTGTTATATTTTTATGTGAGATCATTTTAATTCTAATACGCCCTTTTGCATATGTTAGATTTTTAACTACCACATATCGTAAACAGATTGAGGGCCGAACAGATATAGATCGCACATGTGCCAAGCCCATATGAACATATAGAAGAATGAATTCAAGTGACACATGTGGTCACAATGATCATCACTTGAATTCATAGATCGCACATATGAACATAGGTCACAATGATCATGCCTTGAAGTCAAGCCCATATGTTTATGTTCATGCCTTGTTTAGGGTTTAGCCAACGGAATACGAAAGAGCACAGAAAAATTGGGGTGCAAATCTGTTTTTGATATTATATGAGAAATTTTGAATCTAATTCAAAAGTTTATGCTAATGGATAAAAGACATTATATTATGCCTTAATACCATACTTGGGGTCTTTTCAAATCTTACATTAACAAAGTTTAAAGTAGATAAATCATGTAAATAAAGTAATGAATGAAGAAATGTAGAGAAGAAGGAATGGATGATCCTATAAAGTTATCTGTACCTGTATGTGTGTCTCAAGAGAAGAGTGAACGAGCAAGATAGAAGAATGAATAACTCATAGAGTGTTTAGCTTATATAACAGGAAATGTTGAAAGAAGAGAGTAGGTTGGTGACTTGAAGGAGTTGAAAAACTTGAGTTTGTTGAGCTCATCATCATCCCCCACTTTTCCCTTTAAAGATTGAAAATGCTCGCCTTCAAAATGAATTCAAGTGGAGTAATTAAAGCTATACATAAACCTCCACGAGCTACAGAAAGATCGGTTGTGGGACAGGCCTGCACAAAGCATTGGAGATTTTGAGAATTAATTTAGTCCCATATATTAGAGCTCAGTGATGATCATTGTGACCAAATTGCACCAAAACAGTAGTTTCTGTGGTGCAATATTTTGTGATAAGAGGTAGTAGTTGACTTAATTTTATCATCAAATTACTTTTTTTAGTTGGCACTTTTAATGGTGCTAAATGCTGCGTTGATTTTCAGAAATTAAGAACCTTCTAAATACTTGTATAATTGTGTATCTTAATTTCATATGAACACTCCCACTGTAAGAATTGGGATTGTATATATACATATTCTTGAGGTCATGATCATAAGTCATGATTCTTCCAATATAGAATTGATTCTTTTACATTTTAATGGGACAGAGCATTCAATTGTTTGGTGTACAAAGACAGAAGCATAATAAAGAATTAAGTTTGGGAGAGAATTTAAACGAAGTGAAATGAATAGCAGAATATTTTGAAAGAGAATAAACTTGCAATAATGGCCCTGATGACATGCTTGTTGGTGGGGGTATGGATAATAGTGGGTTTGGCAGACAGAGAATAAAGGTTCTTTTAGCCTTTGAGCACTTGTTTATGTTCATTGCCTTGTTTTGCTTGCTTTCCCTTTAAGGGAAATGGGTGTGTGTGCAAAAAATGGAATTCAATTAATTGCACAAATAGATTCAATACCATAGATTGTTGTGGGTAGATCACAAACAAGCGCATCACTTTATTATATGGAACTTTCCTTTTATTTTTTATTTTTATTTTTATTATTTATTTATTGGTAAGTGATGCCACTAAGGGAAGGCTGATGCCACTAATTCAAGGCCTAGAATTTCATGGCTTTAAAGATTAACCTTTGACAAACTGTTGAGAACATATATAATTATTGTGCCATTGACAAAATGGATATATATTTCCACTTCAAGTTGTAGGGCAGGTTTGATTCCATTAATTTATTAGTTGGCCAACAAAATTTGTGTTGTTTTAGATAACATAACACTTTCTGGTTTTTTCTATTGGTATGTGAAAATTAGTAATTTTATTGTACATGATTCTTTCAAATTTTTGTTTTTAGCATTTGAAACAGGAAATTCAAACATAAAAATTATTATATATAATAGTTACTAGATTTTTCCTAGCAAAACTTTCATCCCTTTAAATTTGAACTTACTTTATTCTTGAAAGCTCATTTTATTATAAGTGATAACGGATCAGATTTATGATCAATTTTATAAAATTTAAACCTAACTCATTTAAAAATAAAAATACGGGATAAATAGGATGAGAAATACCCATTTATAAATATATATATATATATATATATATATATATATATATATATATATATATATATATATATAATTTTTTAAATATTTATATATTATAATTTATATTTTATATAAAAATAATTATAAATTAAAAAATATATAAATTAAATATTAATAAGTATTAATAAATAAAAATATATAATCAAATAAATTTGTGATGAATATTACGGTTATTCGAATTCGATTCTGTTTTAAAATAAAATAAAAAAAATGGCCCCTATTATTTATTAAATGAAACGGATTCAAATTGAAACGAAATGATATCTGTCCAATCCCGTTCGGACCGGATACGTACTATCAACCAACGTACCTGTATTAATAGGCGCAAGATAATTCTATTTTTATATTTGAAAATTTTAGGTAGTGTCACTTTTTCATTATAGTAGGATTATTTTTGTTGGTCTTAAATTATTTTGAATGTAATTTATTTTTATATAATGTGTATTTATTTATGTAATTTTTTATTTATTTTTTTATATAATTTATGTAAATATATGTAATTATAATTTAAAATATCCAAACAAGACCATAATAATCGTTAAATCTTGTTTCGTTGTAATGTTTTTGATATATAATGTGAATATATTTAATTTATGTAATATTTTATTTATTTTTTATAATTTTATATATATTTTATATAATTATAATTTAGGCCACTAAAATTATAATGAATGAAATAACACTGTTATCTGGTACTGCCTGACAATTCCATTTTGATAAACTTTTTGAATGATTATATCCATAAATTCAACCATATTCCATGTAACTATTGTTGCTGATCCTATCAACAGAAACATGAGCTCAGGTATTAAAAATAAGAGCTTTTTTCTTAAAAATAACAAAAAAAAAAAAATATTTTATAACAAAATCTATTATTATTACCGATTTATATTAATAGCACATCCGATACCTCCGCTGTCTGACACAGCGTATCCAATACCTGCGTTGTCTGACTCAGGGCATGCAATGCCTGCGTTGTCTGACACAACGCATTCAAGACCCGCGCTGTCTGACGCAGCACTGAGCTATATTTTAATTTTTTTTATTTTTTTTTAAATTAATATTTTTTTAATTTTTTATTAAATTAATTTAAAAATACAGGTCTCCAATTTTTTAAAATGCTTCACAT
>CANXYC011098022.1:0-24805 GCA_948193065.1 Aleurites moluccanus | reverse complement strand
AGGCTTAAGGCCACCATAAACCCGTAGAACTCGCATATCCTGGATCTCATACACAGCTATATCAAATACAATATCATATAATATCATTTTTATAATCCATATAAGCATAATTCATTTCTTTACTATATCATTTCATACTTTTCTCTTGTTCCTTATAAACCTATAACTCTGATACCACCTCTGTCACACCCCAGCTCCAGTGGTGCGACGGTCCTAGGGCAAGGGTAGGCTTAAGGCCAACATAAACCTGTAGAACTCACATATCCTGGATCTCATACACAACTATATCAAATACACTATCATATAATATCATTTTCATAATCCATAGAAGTATTATTCATTTCTTTACTATATCATTTCATACTTTTCTCTTGTTCCTTACTGATCAAAAGATGCATCCCAAATCACTAAGGAACAAGAGTACCCAAAAAGATAACAATTCATACATCATATATATTAGTATCCTCAAATGACTAACTACAGAGGTCTAGAGTATACTCCCAATACATATTGTGTCTTAATATCATTCAATGAATATACATAATCAAATTTCAAAATAAATACAATGAAGGCTTCTTGGAAGAATGAGTCAAAAAGCTTGATCTTCTCTATTAGCTCCCTCACAAGCTACACTATCACCTGAAATCTACAGAAGAGGAGCAAGCCTTTAACTCAGTAAGATATAAACAACATATATCAAGAATCTAGATATCAAATCATAATCATGTACATATATATATATATATATATATATAGGTATGAAAGAATCTCAAGCTTTTAATTGAAGGAACATGAGTGCTTATAATAATTAGCACTATCAAATCATATCACAAATCGAATCATGGTTCTTATTTAAAATATAAAATGCCCATAAAGAATGACATTATCAAATCTCATATGATAGAACTATTCTCATATCATAACATACGTCTTAGTAGCCTTGCTACCTTAACGCGAACACATGCTTGGCCAGGCATACGATCGCGGTCCCCTCTAGGTAGAACACAAATAAAAACCCTATCAGCTGGGTTCCCAAAGGGCACGATGGACCAATGAATTTACTCTCATTAGGAAGAGCGTTCTATCCATAGGGTCATGTGGTTTCAATCTCACAAGAAACATATTAGTCATAAGACCATTAACATATATCATCATTCAAATTAGGTTCAACAAGTAAGAAGCATATGAACTTGATCCAAGAAGGTTGATCAAGTCATTTACATTATATATATATATATATGGTACTCATATGAAACGTAGGGACACTTTCGATTTTTGAACATCATAATATTATCATTTAGTAATTCGGCAATATCAAATATATGAGAATTGTATGGAATGAATAATTTAAGAATACATGGTCATATTATTTCAAAGAAACAATAAACAAATGAACTGTTCATACTTACTTCTTACACAAATTTCTCTTAAATTTCCTTTAACAAATTGCTCAACTCCAAATTCCTCAATTACTTTGATTTCTCCTCCTAAGAAATTTTTCCAAATATTCCAAATTAGAATTTTTCTTACTCAATAATATTCAACATGATTTCTGAATATTTAATCATCTTAGAGTTTCTATTCCTAATTCCCATCCTCAATTTATTTTATCTCTTAAGGAAAAATATGCATTTAATTCGAATTTACTGTTCATACTACTATTCATGACAGTCCAAAATTCTAATTTCTCCCACATTAATTACCATTAATAACTTCAAATTACTTGCAATAAATTTTATACACCCAATATTTATTATTCCAACCAACAGACTTAAATAAATCTAAAGAAAATAACTTTGGAAGAAATTTATCTTATTTCTCTAACACTGAAATTCCTATGATTTCTTGCTTAAATCTAACAATTTCTGCCTTAAAATAGGATAATCTAGAGGTCTAATGCACTAATTTGAGTATTAATGCCTTAGACAAGAAATGTAATAACTCTGAGAAAAACTGAAGAAGAATGAAGAAAGAAGAAAGAATAATTGTGAAGAAAACGCTACTGGACGCTGGGGTTAAATAGGCTACTGCCCAAAATCCCGCTCACTAGTTCGCCATTCCCAGCTCGCACTTCTCAGCTCGCCAATCTGCTTCGGCAATGCTACCTCGCATAAGCCAACTTGCCAAATTCTCCTCGTGACTTCCTCCTCACATATGCTTCCTCGCACATGTTGCCTCGGTAATGCCTCTTCGCATAATGCCACCTCGCCTATTCCTTTTCGCCAAATGCTACTCGTGAACTGCCACTTCGCACATTCCCTCTTCACAAAATACCTCTTCGTAAGCTTCCTTTTCGCGAACTCCCTCTTCGCGAACTTCCTCCTCATGAGCGTCCTCCTCGTGAGCTTCCTTTTTGCAAACTCCCTCTTCGTAAACTTCCTCCTCGCGAGCTTCCTCTTCGTATAATGCTCTTTGCATATGCCTCTTCGCCAAGCTCTGCTCGCCTATCTCCCTCTTTGCATAATGCTCTTGGCATATGCCTCTTCGCCAATTGGCACTTCAGCAATCCCACCTCGCCAATTCACTTGCTCGTATTGTTATCTCGCAAATGCCACCTCGCATTTGCCGGCTCGCTTAACACCAAAACTCTACTGAGTTAAAACCTTTCCTGGATAACTTATACTTAACCAACTCGCAAATGAGGTACAAACATCCAAACTTCCAGATTCTTTTTGTCACTTAAAATAGACATAGAGAGACTCAACATATCAAAAATTCAAATCACAAAGGTAATAACACAGACAATGGTGACTCTCCAAAAGTCATCCTGATTTATTGCCCACAATACATTTGGACAGGTCTGATAATTTCCATTCTCCATTGAGATATACTTATCCAAAATTTCTGAAATTTTACAGCCAATAACACAATATATAAAGAAACATTTTTCATGTTTATACTTTTGGCTCAATCTACCTGAGTCATTCCCAGAAATTTCCAACATACACTGATTTCCTGCAGAAACACTAAACTAGACCAGTCTTGCTCAAAGGGATATAACTCATCACACACACAGAATTCTGCCAAGCCATTTTAAAAAATTATAAATGAGACATAGATTCACAACTTTTATGTTTTACATTTTACCAAATTATTTCTTTAAAATCATGCAATTAACCTCACTAAATCCTGCAACTGCAACCAGAAATTCTGGATTTCTCAAACATTCATATTTAAAATTAATTAATTCTTCAAACATACAATTAATAAAAATACAATAAAATGGCAGATATTACAATACCAGTGTGCATACAGTCGATGGAATTACCCCCTACACCATCGAGGTAGCATTGTTATAATATCATATAGGTATGTCTCCATTTAATAGTCAATATAGCATAAATATAACTCTTATAGCTGCGGAATAATCAATATATATCCATAATGAATAATAGAACAAATTTGGGTAATATCAAAAAAATAGCCGGCGGGGCCCAATAGCGCTGCCGCAACTGACACTCACTGTTACGGGTCCGTTTTGGAATTTTTGAGTAGTTTCTGGTTAACTAAGCTATCAATGGATTTAGATGGACCATGAGGTACCATTTCAAAGCTTAGGGAAAAACTAGAAGAATGGGCCAAGTGGTGGTTCAATTGGCTTTCTGGATTTTATTTTATAGCCAGACAAAGTTTAGGTCATTTCAGCGAGCTTATTTATGGGTCAAAATGCACTGTAAGTACTGTAAGATAGCAAAGGATGGTTTATCATTCCAAATGACATATAATAGCATATAT
Source organism: Aleurites moluccanus (assembly GCA_948193065.1). Lineage (NCBI taxonomy): Eukaryota > Viridiplantae > Streptophyta > Magnoliopsida > Malpighiales > Euphorbiaceae > Aleurites > Aleurites moluccanus. Next base: position 21,070 of record CANXYC011098022.1, on the reverse strand, counting down.
GACGCAAATCATGCATGATTATACATATAGACTCACCTTTTACACAATCAGTCCACTTTATCCCCCAATCCACTGTTCGAGGTGCTAATTGGCGGTCCGACACTCACAGCTGGAGTACTCGACGGTTCACCTATTTTCACATATAACACTCCGGTAAGATGTAAAAACATCACAAAACACATTATTCACATTAAAATACATTAAGTATACTCAATATGCACTATAAACCTCACTTTACACAATTCACCCTTTTTTCAATCTTTTATGCATTAAACACGTTCTATCACTACATTTGACTTACATTTCATATATTCACCACTATTATGCCAAATTAATGACTCATATATATTTAGTTCAATATTCCATATCAAACATACACCATATTTCAAGTTTACCATCCAAGTACTTTTATCAAACACCATTTCCATATCTAAACTTATACATTTGCATTATATACTCCATTAAACCATATTCAAACCTTTACTTCCTAATTACTTCAACCTAACACATTAAACCTATAAACTCAATATGGTTTAACCTAGTTGGAATTCATTGTTTTCATTCATTTTTCAACACCAATCATTCAAATAACTTAAATACCTATCAAATGCATAACATTTATTCATATAAACCTATTAAACATCAAAGCATCAAACCATTTTTGAACATCACATGATTCGGCCAAAGTGATTCTTCCACCAAATGGATTTGTTTCCATTAAATGATCACTAATTCATATCAAACACATCAAATACAACTCATTTGAACAAAAATTCCATCAAAATCACACTTTTGATTCATACCTTTTCCTATTAGAGTTTCTTTTCCAACCTTTGAATTTCTTCCAACCTAAACACATTTTTGTCACCAATTAATATCAAAGAACATTTTAAGAACATAATTAAACTAAAAAAATAGTAAAATCACTTACTTTTCCAATAGTTCTTCCAAAATTTCAAAGCTTTGATTTATCAACTTTTCTTGGTTTTTCTTTGAATCGAAGGATAGATTTGTGTTTAGAATGATGGATTTAACAAGTTTAGATCAAAAAATGGAAGAAAACAACTTGCTTTGGTGTTCATCAATGGTGGTCGGAACTTTCAAAGAAGAAAGAGAAAGTTTGAATGAAGAAATGGCTAAGAATGATGTAGTGGTGGGAAAAATCCAACTAAAAATGAATGGCATAATCCTATACATTAAGCTTATGGAAAAAATTATGAAACCTAGCTTACTAACCATTCAATTCTTGATCTTTTCATCCAATGATTTGATTTACGTTAGCCTAAAATGATACCATAGGCTTGCATACACCAAATAAGTCCATATTCCAAAGGAAAAGACTAAACTACCCTTAGATCAAATTGGATCCTTATCCAAGCAGCTTTTCCAGGAATTATTTTCTACCGATTTTAATCTTCCAACAATACTTCATTTGATCATTAAACCTCTATTTTCATGTCATAATATTTTTTTTTACCATAAAATATGATGTTAATTTCCATAAAAGCTCAAGGGGTGTGAAATGACCATTTTGCCCTCAGTTCACTAAAAACTCAATTTTACCTGATTGCTTTCTAACAGCCTTTAAACCCCCTCTATACATACAATCACTTCATATAACATGCATATATGCCAAATTCATGCATAAATATATAATAATTCACAACATTCAATTCAAGGCAAAAATCCCAAGGTTGCCCTTTTATAGTTCAGGTTCTAGGTTTAACTTAGGTATTACAATCATGCATTCCACAAAACAATTAACTAAAATAAAACAAATTTGAAAAATGATTTTTCAATATTTTTAGATTTGATGCTTTGAAATAGTATGCTTACTGTCACGACCCGTTTTCGGATAGTGACGGTCCTAGGGCATGGTAGATGCTAATGGCGTCCGACACCCGTAGAATCCAGTATCATATGCACAATCTATAAATTATAATAAATTATCCATTTTAGTTAGTTACCATCCATTATGTTATTATGTAATTTAGTGCAATTGGCTATAACAGTCATTATATTACATCATATAATCATCATATAACTCATAATATCATCATAAATATATATACATATTCATTTCCTAGCTAACCCATACATACCCATGGAGCAGCTAGGTTATGAACATCAAAATAATAATACAAAATCAGAATATATACATCAGAACTGCTAGCAGAAATCTTTGGATGACAGACGTTAGGATTCTGCAATCTACTCCTTTTCTGAAATAGGTAAAAAAAGAAAAGGTGAGTATATAAGATACTCAGTGAATCTATAAGCATTAAAAAATAAACAATAGGTAATAATGGAACAATGGTACCAATAGGTCAAGATACAATATCCAGAATCAGTAATAGGTTACAGTATAGCCACAGAACAAAGTATAGGCTTGGTATCATATAGAAAGATAGATAAAGGGATGGACTATATGAAATAATACAATCTCCAGTATAATCAGTATAGACTATATGCGAACATATAGTCTCCAGTAGCATATCAATATCGATGAGCATAAGACTGATCAGGTCTTATGGCCAAGACCATAATCCCTCTTAGCTAGGGCATCAATAATACAATGTGCACATCGCCGATAGTATTTTCCTACTACCCTGTCGGATCAGTAGCTCTGTCAAGCCACAGTAGGATCAATATAAGGAAACAACATATTAATGGATACCATTATACAACAATGGCATCCTCCAGATCAATAAGCTCAATATCAATCAATCAATTATCAATAGGATACATGGCATTGTAATAGGTGACATACAAATAATGGTAAGTGGTTTGGTAATCAATAAAGACATGGAACAAAAGTTGGCTCGACAAAGGAAAACGATAGGCCAATTGGCATGCCAACATCTCTAGTGGCAATGGCATTCAAATGGTAGGCCTATGGAATGCAAATATTAGGCCAAAGACAAAATGAAGTAGGCATTTTATCAAACACTTGGTGGGCATACAATGGCAAGACAATAGGTTAGGTTTGGGTGCAAATTTGACTTGCCCAATTCAACCAACAACAAGCCACATTTTCAATTATACAATAGGCATCAAAGAAACAATATTAAACAACATCAAATTGGATCAAATGGGCTATGGAAATCAAGGCAAAAATCAAACAAAATAAGGCAATATAAATAGTGATTATGGTTCGGCCACAATTGAGTTTTCATACAAGGTTTCCAATTCAATTTTAACATAATAGGCATGTTAAAGGATGCATATAAGACTCACCTAAGCTTCCAAATAGATTTGAAAAATTGAATACCACTACAAACCACCAATGGAGTCAATAGGCATAACCTTGCCAAATTTTGAATTCTACACCAAACCATTCATCAATTAGTTACCTATTAACCTCCAATTGACATATTCTAACATCAATTAACAAAACTAACACTAATTCAAATAGCTAAGACTTACAACTTCCATTAGGTTAGGAAAAATTAGGGATTTCTATCAATTTGCATTAATTGATGTAATTAACCATAAAAACCATTCAATTCCACCTAAATATCATCTAATTAAACCATTGAAACAAACTAACTAACTTCTTACCTTAATCGAGTGAAGGAGCCGAATCCTTTATGCCAAGAATCCTTGATTTTATTTGCTCTTTCTTGCAATTTGATGATAGAAATGGAAAGAACTAGGTTAATACTCGAGTTTTCTATCAATTCTCTTAAGAAAATTTTATGAGCAATGAAGAAAAATGGAAGGAGAAGTTAAGGATGATGGTTCGGCCTCTTATGAACAAAGGAAGAAGATGATAGCCATTTTATCTAAGTCATTCTTTTATACAAAAAATTCAATTGGATAATTAAATCGTAATCCTCAAACTTCCATATGTTACACTTTGACCCCAAATTCTTCTATAATTTATTCTGTCAATTCTGTCAGGATTTGGATTTCAAAATGGGGAAACAATAAGCTTATTTTAATTTATACTTATTTATAAAAATGGTTTCAGAGTCATTCTGTAACTCCGATGGATCAATTTTCACTATTCACCTTAAAGTTCCTTTTATTTATAATTTTGCCATTTGTTACTTTTTTAGAGTTCCTAAATGTTTTTCACTTCTTTCTTTTTTTCCTATAATACCCTAGAAAGACATAACATGTATGCATGAATTTATTCTCAGTATGTGGTCCTTTGGTCTTGAAATGATGGGAAATAATTTTAGAGACATAGTTAGAAAGCAAACTTGACACTTTTCTGGAAACTGGTGGTGTTGGGAACACTACCGAAAAATGAGCAGTCCGGTCAACAGAAGAATTTCTGAAGTTGACTTGGGGGTAAAAGATGACCATAATTTATGTTTAATTTTGGTAAAAATAAATAAGTGAAAATCATTTAGGAACACTGAAAAAGTAAACAATGGCATTTTTATAAATAAATGAAAATTCGAGGTGAATAGTGGAAAGTAGTCGGTCGGGATTACAGAATGACTCCAGAATCATTTTTATAAATAAGTATAAATTAAAATAAGCCTATACACTCCCCACTTTGATATCTAAATCCTGACAGAATTGTCAGAATAAATTACAGAAGATTTAAGGATCAAAGTATAAAGGATGTAAGTTTGAGGGTTTAGTTGTAATTTTATATTTGATTTTTCTATTAATTTGTCTTCATCATTTTCGGTTGCCATTTTCCTTTCTTCCTTTCAAGCATAGCTGAACTACCATTTCCATTTCTTCCATTTTCATTCCAACTCATTTCCTATAGAATTGTTTAGGAAATTGATAGTAAATTAGCAAATCAACCTAGCTAAATCCATTTCTACCATTGATTTGAAGGAAGGAGTAAAGGATTGGGAGGAAAAATTCAAGAAGGGATTTCGACCATCTTGAGGAATTTTGATAAGATGTTTATTTGTTTGATTTGATTGATGATTTAGTGTTATTTAGGGTTCAATTTAATGGGTATGATGTTTAATTGCATTAGTTTATCCTAATTTGATGGAATTCCCATTTTGGTTTAGTAAATTGAAGTTGTAAAGGATGATATGTTGAATGAGGATGTGTTTCTGTTAATTGAGGTTAGAAATGGTTAATTGGATATGAATAAACAACTAATTGATGGATAATTTGATGTAAAATTGGAGATTGCTCAAATTGAGTTTTCAAAGTAAGCATTTTAGGGAAATTTGGTGGAATTGGTGCAATTGGAGTGTGAATTGGCTATTTGGATCATTAGATGAGTTTACATTGCATCAAATAACATGTTTGAATCATTGAAATATTGGTTGGGAACCATTGATGAAAAACCCTAGTTGGCCGAACCATTATGCCCTAATTTTGCCTATATTTTTGTTTGGTTTTTACTTGATTTTCCTTGCCAATTTGATCCTATTTTAATGTTGTTTAATTTTGTTTATTGATACCCTTGCTTTGTTTGACAATGTGGTTTATTGTTGCTTTGATTTGGCAAGCCAAATTTTCCACCAAATCTAACTTATTGGCTTGCCATGGTGTGCCCACCAAATGTTCAACAAAATGCCTAGTTCATTTACCATTGGCCTATTCGTTTGCATGCCATAGGCCTATAATTGAATGCCATTATTGCCAGCGACATTGGCATGCCAATTGACCTACCATTTTTGGCCACCGAACTAACTTTTGTTTCTTGCCTTTCCTTGTTGCCAAACTTACTATTATTGATTGTATAATGTATATGACACGACCAATGAACATTTGCATACTGTACTGATTGATACCAAACTGACTGTTATTATATTGACTGGTATCCGGATGCCATTGTTGCTTATGGTATCCCTCATTTTTGACCCTGATATGGTTTGGTAGAACTACCAATTTGACAGGGTAATGGGGAGATATTTTCGACCTTAGGCACATTGTATTATTGAACCCTTGCTAGGAGGGGTTATGGTCCTAGCCATAGGGCCTGATCAACCTTATACTTATTGATACTGGAGACCTACTTGGTCCATATTGACTGACTGGAGATTGTATGATTTCTATTCATACAGTCCATCCCATTATCTATCTTTCCATATGTAGCCGAGCCTCTATATATTTCTTTGGCTTTACTGTATCCTGATATTCATTTTGTACACTATTATTCCATTGACTAACACCACTGTTTTAATTATGCCTATTATTTATTGTGATGCATGTAAATTAATTGAGTATCATCTATACTCACCCGTTTCATTGTTTAACTATTTAAGGAGAGGAGTAGATTGCAGGATCCAGTCTTCTGTCTTCCATGGATTCCTGCTTCAGAATATTGTTTATATTTCTGATATATTATGTATTTATTTTTGGTGTTCATTATCTAACTGCTCCATGGGTAAGTATGGGTTAGCTAGGAGATGAACATTGCATGTATATATATGTATATGATATTTGATGGTAAATATTGCTTATGAGATGATGATGTTTTATGGTATATGATTGTGACAGCCATTTGCAGAATAATTACAAAATGCATAACAGGTTAATAAAATGACTAGTAATTAATTAATAAATGAATAATATATTGAGGTTGATAGATTATGCAATGGTACTGGGTTCTACGGGTGCCGGTCGTCATTGGCATTTCCCATGCCCTAGGACTGTTGTGATTCGGAAAACTGGGTCATGACATTACTAAAATTACACATGCATTAAAGTGATTTTTTACCCCCTGGTTCCATTTAGAAATTCTTCTGTTGACCGGACTGCTAAATTCTCGGCAGTGTTCCTAACACTACCGCTTTCCAAAAAAGTAACTAATTCACTTTCTAACTGTGTCTCTAAAATTATTTCCTATCATTTCAAGACTTATGAACCACATATTAAGAACTAAATTATGCATATGAGTTAGGAATTTCTAGGGCATTACATTCTACCCCCCTACAAATAAATTCGTCCTCGAATTTATATAGATACATACCTCACTACTGGAACATGAATGGATATCTGCTCCTCATCTCCTGCTCGCTCTTCCAAGTGCACTCCTCCATGGACTAGTTCCTTCAAAGCACTTTTACCATCGGGATCTCCTTATTCTACAGTTGTCTGATTTGTTGATCAATGATCTCTACTGGAAGCTCCTCATTTGACAAGTCCTCACTGAGATCCACATCCTAAACCTCCAAAATACGAGATGGATCATATACATACTTTTGCAGCATCGAGATATGGGAAACCGGATGTATGTGGCTCATACTAGGTGGAAGAGCCAATCTATAGGCCACATTACCTATTCTCTCAAGAATCTCAAACGAGCCTATAAACCTTGGTGATAACTTTCCCCTATTCCCAAATCTCATAATATCCCTCATCGGTGAGACCTTAAGGAAGACATGATCACCAACTGCAAAATGTACATCCTTTATCTTTAGATCAGCATAACTCTTCTTCCTATTGAAGGCAGTCTTCATCCGCTCTCTAATCATAGGTACTTTTCCATAGTCTCCCTTATCAACTCTGGCCTCTCAAGTTGTTTCTCTCCTGGCTCCACCCAACACACTGGAGATCTACACTTCCTACCATATAGTGCTTCAAATGGAGCCATACTAATAGAAGAGTGGTAGCTGTTGTTATATGAGAACTCAATCAATGGCAGATAATAATCCCAGTTACCTTTAAAATCTAGAACACACAATCTAAACATATTCTCCAAAGTCTGGATTGTCCTCTCCGACTGCCCATCAGTCTGTGGATGAAAAGCAGTACTGAATTGTAACTAGGTACCTATAGCCTCCTGAAACTTCTGCCAGAACCGAGAAGTGAACTGTGTACCTCTGTCTGAAATAATCATCAAAGGAACTCCATGAAGCCGCATAATCTTATCCATATACAGTTGTGCATACTGAGCTGCCGTGTAGCCGGTCTTAAGCTCCAGAAAATAAGCAGATTTCGTCAAACGGTCTACAATCACCCATATGGAGTCATAACCCCTGGTAGTCCTCGGTAGACCCACTACAAAATTCATAGTAACCTGCTCCCATTTCCACTCTGGCAACTCTATCTCCTGAAACAACCCTGATGGCTTCTGATGCACAAACTTAACCTGATGACAGGCTAAGAATTTAGACACAAACTGAGCCACATCTCTCTTCATCCCAGGCCACCAATATACATCTCTCAGATCATGGTACATCTTGGAAATCCCTGGATATATACTGTATGCTGAATAGTGAGCTTCTCTCATAATCCGATCTCGTAGCCCATCAAAATTTGGTACACATATGCGTTTCCCACACTTTAGTACCCCATCCTCTATTATAAACTCTGTCATCTTCCCACTACATTGGCCTTACCCGAGTGATAAAGGATCTCATAATTATACTCCTTAAGTAGCTCCACCCATCTGCACTGCCGAAGATTCAGATCCTTCTGCTGAAATACATACTGTAAACTCTTATGATAAGTATATATCTCACATTTCGATCCATAAAAGTAGTGTCTCCAAATCTTTATACAAATATAACTGCTGCCATCTATAAATCATGTGTCAGATAATTTTCTTCATGCTTCTTTAACTGACGAGAAGCATAAGCAATTACCCTACCAATCTGCATCAACACACACCCCAGACCAATCCGAGAAGCATCACAATATACAATGAATTTCTCCCCCTCTACTGGCAATGCCAGCACTGGAGCACTAGTGAGGCAATATTTCAAAGTCTAAAAGCTACGATCACACTCATCAGTCCATACATAACGCTCCTATTTCCTCATCAATCTAGTCAATGGAGCTGCAATATGGGAGAAATCCTTCACAAACCTCGTGTAATATCCAACCATACCTAGAAAACTGTGAATCTCTGAAACACTAGTAGGCAGAGGCCAATTAGCAACCGCTTCAATCTTCTGAGAATCCACTTTAATCCCATCCTTGCATATCACATGCCCAAGGAAACACACTTCGGTTAGCCAGAATTGACATTTAGATAACTTAGCATACAACTGATGCTCTCGAAGTGTATACAATACAATCCTTAGATGCTCCATATGCTCCTCCTCACTCCTAGAATAAATAAGTATATCATCAATAAATACAATGACAAAACTTATCCAAATATGACTTGAACTGTCACGACCCGATTTCCCATATCACGACGGTCCTAGGGCACGGGAGAAGCCAATGGTGACCGACACTCATATAATCTAGTATCACATGCATCATCTATAAACCATAATATAATATCCATTTTAATTAGCTACCATCCATTCTATTATTTTGTAATTCATTTTATAAATTTCTGCAATTGGTTGTAACCATCAAAATATCATATCATACATCATCATATAGCTCAAAATATCATCATCAATATATACATATGTTCATTTCCTAGCTAACCCATACATGCCCCATGGAGCAGCTAGAATATGAACATCAAAATAATAATATAGAATCAGAAAATATACATCAGTTTGCTCAGCATAAATCCTCGGATGATAGATGACAGGATTCTACACTCTACTCCTCTCCTGAAATGGTTAAATAAATAAAAGGGTGAGTATAGACGATACTCAGTGAATCTACATGCATCCATAATAATCAGTAGGCAATAATGGCATAAAGGTATCAATAATACAAATATAGTGTACATAATCGATATTGGTTACAGAATAGCCAAGAAATACAATGCAAGCTCGGTATCATATAGAAAGACAGATAAAGGGATGGACTGTATGAAAAGAAATCATACAATCTCCAATAATCCATATAGATCATATAGGTCTCCAGTATCATGTCAGTATCAGTAAGCATAAGGCTGATCAGACCCTATGGCTAGGACAATAACCTCTTCTAGCTAGGGTATCAGTAATACAATGTGCACATCACCGATAGTATTTCCCCACTACCCTGTCGGTTCGGTAGCTCTGACAAGCCACATAAGGGTCAATATAATAAGGGATACCATTATGCAATAACGGCATCCATCAATCAATCAGTATAATATCAGTCAATTCAATTATCAATAAGAACAATGGCAATGCTATAGATAACATACAATCAATGATAAATGGTTTGGCAATGAAGAAAGGCATGGAACAAAAGTTTGTTCGGTGATGGAAAACAGTAGGTCAATTGGCATGCCAACGTCACTGGCGACAATGGCATTCAAATAGTAGGCCTATGGTATACAAAACCATAGGCCAAAAGCAAATGAACTAGGCATTTCATCAAACACATGGTAGGCATACAATGACAAGACAATAGGTTAGGTTTAGGTGCAAACTTGACTTGCCCAATTCAATCAACCCAAAGCTACATTGTCAACAATGGTATAGGCATCAAAGAAACACAATTAAACAACATCAAAATGGATCAAATTGGCATAGGAATTCAAGCAAAAACCAAGCAAAATTCAAAGGGATGAATAGTGATACATGGTTCGGCCAAATGAAGGGTTTTACCAAGGGTTTTCAATCATCAATTCAATCAATTAGACATGGTTTAGGATGCAATATAGACTCACCTAATGCTTTAAATCCCTTTGAACAAGCCAATTCCCACCAAAATCACCAAATGGCCTATATAAGGCAACCTTGTCAAATCTTGTTTCCTACATCAAACAAACCACCAATTATTCATCTATTCACATCCAATTAATATATTCTAACACTAATTAACACAATCAAACACTAAATCACTAAACCCTTTCTTACAACTTCAATTTAAACTAGGCAAATTAGGGATTTCTACAAATTTGCATCAATTGATGCAATATAACACCAAACCCATCTAATTCAACCTAAATAACATCCAAATAATCAATTAAATCAAACAAAAACACATCTTACCTCAACCTTGAAGAACCACTCAAATTGCTTCCTTCAATATCCCTTGAATTCCTTAGCTCTTTTTCTACAAATTAATGATAGAAATGAAGAGAACTAAGTTGATTTGCTAGTTTTCTATCAATTTTCCTTAAAGATTTTGATGAAGATATGAACAATTAATTGGAAGAATAAAAGAAATGTGGTTCACCACCCTTAGGAAGAAGAAGAAGATGAAGCAAATGGCTAAGTGTTGGAATATAAAGAAAAATCAATTTGATAAATTACAACTTAATCCCCAAACTTCCATTAGTTACATTTTGGTCCAAAATCTTCTATAATTTATTTTGTCAATTCTATCCTGAATTAAAATTCAAAGTAGAGAATAAATAAGCTTATTTTAATTTATACTTATTTATAAAAATAGTTTCGGAGTCATTCTGTAACCCCAACAGACCAATTTCCACTATTTATCTTTAACTTCTATTTATTTATAATTATGCCATTAGTTACTTTTTCAGTGTTCCTAAATGATTTTCACTTCTTTCTTTTTACCAAAATTACACATAAATTATGGTGATCTTTTACCCCTAGATCAACTTCAGAAATTATTCTGTTGACCGGACAACTCATTTCTCGGCAGTGTTCCCGACACCGCTGTTTTTCGAAAAAGTAACAAGTTCGCTTTCTAACTGTGTCTCTAAAATTATTTCCCATCATTTTAAGACTAATGAACCACAAACTAAGAATTAATTCATGCATGTGAGTTAAGAATTTATAGGGTATTACATGAACACCCTATTCATCAAATCCATAAAAGCAGTCGGTGATTGGTCAACCCGAATGGCAACACCAAAAACTCATAATGCCCATATCGGGTCCTAAAAGTAGTCTTAGGTATATCACCCTTCTTAATCTTCAACTGGTGATACCCAAACCTCAGATCAATCTTCGAAAAATGGCTAACACCCTACAACTGATCAAACAAGTCATCTATTTGAGGCAATGGATACTTATTCTTCACTATCACCTTTTTCAGCTGCCTATAGTCTATACACATCCCCAAATAGCCATCTTTCTTCCTTACAAATAATACCAGTGCACCTCAAGAAGAACTGCTCGGTCTGATGAACCCTCTATCCAATAGCTCCTGTAACTGCACCTTAAATTCCTTCAGTTTAGATGGAGTCGTTCTGTATTGAGGCAAAGATATAGGGTTAGTGCCTGCATGCACCTCAATCTCAAACTCAATCTTCCTATCAGGGGGGCAATCCTGACAACTCCTCAGGAAACACATCAGGAAATTCCCGAACTACTAGTATCTTATCAAGTTGTACAGAAGACCTCTGTACATCTATCACATGTGCCAAATTGGCTGAATAGGCTTTCCTAATCATCCTCCTGGCCTGGATAGTAGAAACCATATTAACCCGGAACTCCCGAATATCACCCTAAAACTCAAACTCTGACTGCCCCTTAGGCTGAAACCTAACCCTCTTCCGATAACAATCTATAACTGTACGATGCCTCGTAAGACAATCCATACCTAAAATAACATCTAGCTCTAACATAGGCAACTCAATCAAATCAGCATGCAAGATGTTATCATCAATCTCAATCACACAGTCAGGATAATATTATCCCACATCAACACTATCACCCATAGGAGTAGCAATCATCAAAGGAACATCTAACAATCTCCTTTCCTTATTTAATTTAGGTGTAAAATATGGTGACACAAAGGAGTGAGTAGCACCCGAATCAAATAAAGCATATGCAATCTCATTCTGAATCAGAATAGTACCTGTGACCACATTGTTTGATCTTTGGGCCTCCTGGGTGTTGACTGCAAACACTTTGCCCTGACCCCTACCAGCTGGAGCCTGACTATTACTGGGAGCCTATCCTCCCCTGCCTCTGCCTCTGCTTCTACTTAAAGCCTCTTTACCCATATTCTGACTCTCCTATGCTATCAGCTGAGAGACCATAATAGATGGCTATTGATTAGCCCTCAATGGACACCTGTTAGCATAATGGCCCTTCTAGCCACACCTCAAATAAGTACCAGTCTGTCTCTAACACTCCCCTCCATGTCTCTGACCATAAAACCCAAAACTAGGAATGTTGGGTGTCTGTGCAGCTAGTCTCGAATAACTCTGAGAATATATAGGTGACTGAACCATTGGCGGTCCCCTAGTCTGAATCCTTCTCCTCTGACTACTAGCTGATGATCTCTGATCAAACCGTGGCACTAGCTTTGCCTGCCTAGTATGGGAGTTGCTCTCCCTCCTCCTACTCTGAGATCTAGGACCCTCTTTCCTCTTCTTGTCCTTCGTTGCCCTCTTTGTCTTATACTTCTCTTCCATCTATGTGGCCTTATCAATCACTGTTGTCAGAGAAATAAACTCTGTAGCCAATAAAGCATTTTGTAATGCAACATGAAGACCCCTCCGAAACCTACTGATCAAATAAGCCTCTGTAGGAACAATATGAGTAGCATATTTACTCAACCTGATAAACTCCTCCGCATACTTCTCCACAGATCTGTCCCCTTGCTCTAACTGCTCAAATCTAATCAAATTACGGGTCTTCACCCCCTCAATAATGAACTCATCAATAAGACCCTGCCGAAACTCAGCCCATGAGGGTGGATGCTCACCATAAAGCCTAGGATTCATCCTCCTAGAAAACCAAGTTCATGCCTTAACCTTCAGTAACAGCCCAACCAACTTCACAGCTCTCAACTCAGAACAAAGTAGTCTCCTCACTACCTTCTTTACCTCCTCCAAGAAATCCACAGGGTCACTACCTCTGTCTCCCCTGAACTCAGGCAAGTTTAGCTTCAGAAAGCTAAACATCGATACACCACCCTCCTCTATCACTTTACGGCCTTCCTATACAACAGACTCCCTAAGAACCCCTACTGGCTGCACAAGAGTCGGTGCCACTGGAACTTCCTTTGGTACCACAGGTGGAGGCACTACTGCTGGAACTGGTGGTGGTGGTACATGTTGATGCTCCCACCTCAAATCAGCCATCTCTCTACGTAATTCCATCAATCCCCTCATCATCTCGACTCTTTAGGGGTCATCGCCCCTCTCTGTATCCTCTGAAGTCCGTTAGGATCTAGATGAACCCTCTGAAACTGCAATCTCCCTTAGCAAGGACTCATTAGAGGCAACCTCTGCCTCACAGGTATCTCTGTCCCTATCGTTGGACATCTCTGTAATCTGTTGGGAAAAATGAAAACATACTCAGAATATAACAGAAACGCAGAATAATAACATATAACAGACGATAACAACAAAAAGACATCAAAGGAAATGCTATGCTCCATGGTATACTTAATTCTATCCCATTATGTACTTAGTCACTATTCCTCTGTAATTCGGGTACTATTCATCTGTATCCTAAATTCCACTATTTGTAACCTAGAGCTCCGATACCACTTCTGTCACGACCCATTTTCGGATCGAGACGGTCCTAGGGCATGGGAGATGCCAATGGTGATCGGCACCCATAGAACCAAATATCACATACACAATCTATAAACCACAATAAATTATCCATTTTAGTTAGTTACTATCCATTCTGTTATTCTGTAATTTAGTGAAATTGGTTATAACAGTCATTATATTACATCATATAATTATCATATAACTCATAATATCATCATAAACATATATACATATTCATTTCCTAGCTAACCCATACATACCCCATTGAGCAGCTAGATTATAAACATAAAAAAATAATACAAAATCAGAATATATTCATCAAAACTGCTAGCAGAAATCCTCGAAGGACAGCCGATAGGATTCTGTAATGTACTCCTCTCTTGAAATGGGTAAACAAAGATAAGGTGAGTATATAAGATACTTAGTGAATCTATATGCATCAACAAATAAACAGTAGGTAATAATGTAACAATGGTACCAATAGGTCATGATACAATATCCAGAATCAGTAATAGGTCACAGTATAGCCAAATAACAAAGTATAGGCTCGGTATCATATGGAAAGACAGATAAAGGGGTGGACTGTATGAAATCATACAATCTCCAGTAGAATCAGTATGGACTATATGCGAACATACAGTCTCCAGTAGCATATCAATATCAATGAGCATAAGACAGATCAGGTATTATGGCCAGGACGATAACCCTTCCTAGCTAGGGCACCAATAATATAATGTGCACATTGCCGACAATATTTTCCCACTACCCTATCAGATCGGTAGCTCTGTCAAGCCACATTAGGATTAATATAAGGAAACAACATATCAATGGATACCATTATGCAACAATGGTATCCTCCAGATCAATAAGCTCAATATCAATCAATCAATTATCAATAGGATGTATGGCATTGTAATAGGTGACATACAAACAATGGTAAGTGGTTTGGTAATCAATAAAGATATGGAACAAAAGTTGGCTCGGCAAAGGAAAATGGTAGGCCAATTGGCATGCCAACGTCATTGGCAACAATGGCATTCAAATGGTAGGCCTATGGAATACAAACATTAGGCCAAAGAGAAAATGAACTAGGCATTTGATTAAACACTTTGCGGGCATACAATAGCAAGCAAATCGGTTAGGTTTGGGTATAAATTTGACTTGCCCAATTCAACCAACAACAAGCCACATTTGCAATTATACAATAGGCATCAAAGAAATGATATTAAACAACATCAAATTGGCTATGGAAATCAAGGCAAAAATCAAACAAAATAAGGTAATATGAATAGTGATTATGGTTCGGCCACAATTGAGTTTTCATACAATGTTTTCAATTTCAATTTTAACATAATAGGCATGTTAAAAGAAGCATATAAGACTCACCTAAGCTTCCAAATATTTTTGGAAAATTGAATTCCACCATAAACCACCAATGGAGCCAATAGGCACAACCTTGCCAAATCTTGAATTCTATACCAAACCATTCATCAATTAGTTACCTATTAACCTCCAATTGACATATTCTAACATCAATTAATAAAACTAATACTAATTCAAATAGCTAAGACTTACAACTTCCATTAGGTTAGGGAAAATTAGGGATTTCTATCAATTTATATCAATTGATGCAATTAACCATAAAACCCATTCAATTCCACCTAAATATCATCTAATTAAACCATTGAAATAAACTAACTAACTTCTTACCTTAATGGAGTGAAGAGGTCGAATCCTTTATGACAAGAATCCTTAATTTTCTTTGCTCTTTCTTGCAATTTGATGATAGAAATGGAAATAACGAAGTTAATACTCAAATTTTCTATCAATTCTCTTAAGAAAATTTTGTGAAAAATGAAGAAAAATGGAAGGAGAAGTTAAGGATGATGGTTCGGCCACTTATGAACAAAGGAAGAAGATGATAGCCATTTTGTCTAAGTCATTCTTTTATATAAAAAAATCAATTGAAAAATTACAACTTACTCCTCAAACTTCCATAAGTTACACTTTAACCCCAAATTCTTCTATAATTTATTCTGTCAGGATTTGGATTTCAAAGTGGCGAATTAATAAGTTTATTTTAATTTATACTTATTTATAAATTGATTTCAGAGTCATTCTATAACTCCAACGGACCAATTTTTACTATTCACCTTAAAGTTTCTTTTATTTATAATTTTGCCATTGATTACTTTTTCAGTGTTCCTAAATATTTTTCACTTCTTTCTTTTTACCAAAATTACACATGCATTAAGGTAATCTTTTACCCCCTAGTCCCATACATAAATTCTTCTATTGACCGGACTGCTAAATTCCTGGCAGTGTTCCTGACACCGCCGCTTTCCTGAAAATCTGCCGCTTTCCGGAAAATCTGCCACTTTCCGGAAAAGTAACTAGTTCGCTTTCTAACTGTGTTTCTAAAATTATTTTCCATCATTTCAAAACTTATGAATCACATACTGAGAACTAAATAATGCATATGAGTTGGAAATTTCTAGGGCATTACACTTACGTATTTCTTTAAATAAGAATCAAAACCTATGCAATTCTTTCTTTTTGCAAATGAATTATGTCTTATTCTAAGAGAAGTCTAATTTAACCTTTATTTATCATGTTTTGTTCTTTGTTTGATGCTTTACTAAATTAAAAAAAGGAAAAAGATGAATAATTTAAGATATCTTAAATTAAATAAAGGAATTAAATAAAAATAATTAAATGAAAGTCCAATTTAAAATATCTTAAATTATGACAATTTAAGATACTTTAAATTGATTAAGCAATAAAATAAAAATACTTAAATGATAGACTAATTTAAGATACCTTAAATTAATTAAACAATAAAATAAAAATAATTGAATGATAGACTAATTTAAGATACCTTAAATTAGGAAAATTTTAAGATACTATAAATTAATTAAAGCAATAAAATAACAGCAATTAAATGAAAACTAATTTAAGATGTTTTAAATTAGGGTAATTTAAAATACATTAAATTAAATAAAAAATACAAATAAAAGTAATTAAATAAAGACTAATTTAAAATACTTTAAATATGAAAAATTTAAGATACCTTAAATTAAAAGCAATAAAGATGAAAAAATTAAAAAGATAAGTTAGAGAAAATGTACCTTTCTTCTTGACATTGAAGGTAAAAATCTTAGGGTTTTGTCGGATTGAAATTCTACATTAGCACAAAAGGAACTAATCTAAAATTAAATGTTAAAATTAATTAAAAGAGAATTAATCTTAACCTTTTATTCCTTTAATTCAAAGGGAATTAAAGAAATTGGTTTGAGATCAAAGAGATATGAACCATTTATAAAAGAATTTTGACTAAGAAAGGAGAAGAGAGAACCAATTAGAGAAAATTCAATTTAATTGTTCATTGTAACACCCCAAATTTTTCGATAATTATAAACAGGAGCCTATAATTAATTTAGTTGACTTTATAGTTATTAATTAAATAGTTAAAGGTAAAATAATAGTTTAGTACCTGAAATTTATATGACAAATAAATTATGAAAACTAATAGTACCTAAAATGACTTTTGGCGCCAAAGTATAAATATTAAAATTTTTGGGATCAATTTATAAATAAAAAAATTGAGAGACTAAAGCGTAATTACTTAAATTATTAAAATATTAAAAAAAATCCATTGATGGAAATTTCTAGCTATTTCCTTTCTTCCATTCCAACTTTGGCCGAGAACAATAATTCCTCTCCCTCTCCATGTCTTTCATCTTCCAACCAATTTTTACACCAAAATTTTAATCAAATCAAATTTAGATGGACGTTTAAGCCTTTTAAACCTACCAACAATTAAATAATACTTGGGAATTTAAGGAAGAATTGGATTTTGTTTCAAGTAAAGGTCAAATTCATGTTCTTAATTTCTTTTTATATTATTATGAATTTTATATTAAAATTGCATGAAAAATTGTAGAGTATATGGATTGTAAATATGCATAAGGTAGAATTAAGCCTAAAAAAAAATAAGATTATGTAAACGCAAGATTTTTGAATTAGGTGTTCATAATTTAATTTAAACTTAGAACTAAGATATTTATGTTAAATTAAGTCTAAAACAAGTTAATTTATTCATGTAGAAGCTTAGATATAGCCATAGTTAGAAATATGTCCAAATTAGATTTATGTCAAATTTTAAATTTTTCTATAGATGAGTTTAATTCAATTTAGGTGAACATTATACCTTTTACATCAAAATGAATCTAAAGTATATTGAATTTACATTGTAGAAGTAAGGAACAAAGAAAAGAAGGAAGATAATGATGGTGAAGGGTATGTATGCCTAATGTGAGAATTGGCCTCTAAGGAGTTTTTTTTGAACCAAACAAGCTTTGAAGTTAGTTATAAATGTGTTATTATGTTGTAGCTTTATTTAAAATTAAAAATTTTTCCCCCATTTCCCCTAGTAGTGGTCGAACCACCATATCCATTCCCTTTTGATTTTGTTGTTTCATTTTTACCTTTGTTTAGCTTGTTTCTTTTGTTTGACGAAAGAGTTTGTTTCCTCGTTGCCTGGTTGGGATTGTGTTATTGTTGTTTGACAGATTTGGCTTAGTTAATATTTAATCAAAACTCTACATATTACTTGTTTAAACTATACCTACAATGTGTTCGATGAAATGCCTCAAAGAGACCAAATTATAATCCACCAAATGTTTGACCTAAAGTTTAATGTCATTTGATACCTGGATCCTAATATAACTTAAATCTAGTCTAACCATATGACATTGATTTAAGTTGATGTGAAATCTCTTCCTTGATATTTACCACATTGATAATGTTATATTTTATAGAAACCTAATATGTTCATTGAGACTATTAATTGAAATGATGCATTTTTTTTACAATATTGGTACCATATATGAGACTAATTATGCTTTTGAACTACATTATGTTTCATACCTATTAACATGACAGAACTACCTTCTGATGGGATAATGGGTGAGTACCATCGACAATGTGCACATTAATTACTTTATTAACCCTAGTTAGGAAGGGTTAAGTCTTAGCCATAAGGTCTACATTTCACGAGTTTAAGCTACTAAAAATGTAGCAAATGAGATTTATATAAGTACAAGGCCCTATACCTGTTATGTTTTATTTTTCCTTCATTCTTCTTAATCATTGAATTATGTGACCTTTATTACCTTATTTATTCAATTTGCTACTTATTACTTTTGAGATGAACATTTAGTGGATTAACTTGTTCTTACCTAACCTTATAGCATAATAATATAATTATGACTCAATGAGTTGTAAAACTCACCCCCTTAGTGGATTAACATTTTCAAGTCGAAAGTAAAGTGTAGCAGTTCCGAGGTCTTATTCTTCTTCAAAGGAACTAGATCTCTTTTCTATATAAATATATTTAAACATAATTCTTTTGTTGTATTTTAAAGCTCTATGTGTATAATATATAGAGAAATAATATAAATTAATTTACATATTATGAATTGTACAATTAAATATTTGAAGATGGATTGAGATATGAGAATTATGTATTGGAATTGAGATGGGGATGGAATATGATAATAGGTGGTTAATGAGTTTATACCAGGGTCATGTGTTGGTTGTGTAGGTAGGTCCCATACTCTAGGATCGTCATGTTCCATTTTTGGGACGTGATAAAGGTGGTATCAAAGCCTAGGTTTACAAGTATACTAGATAAGCATATACTATTAGGATATAGGTAAATGTAATATCCTAGGTGAAACCCTAGTAGGAAACCCTAACCCTAGTACCTAAACCCTAGTTGGTGTTAGGAGTGTTTGTCTGGGTTGGTTATTATGTGTGTGATATGACTTATTTGATGCGTATATGTGTTATAGGGTTTAATTAAATGTGTTTACATGCGTAATTGATTGATTTCATGTTATATGATTTAAATTGGTGTGTTGCATGTGTAAATTATTGTAAATTAATTATTTGGGGAAAATAAATTGAGGGTAAATAAAATAAAATAGTTTAATTAGGTTAGAAAATTAATAGGACTTGATTGTATAAGAAAATAATTGGGAGGGAGTTAGTTGGAAATTTGTAGGACCTAGTTGTAATAGAAAGAGATGGAGGAGGGAGTTAGTAGAAAATTGGTGCATCAAATCCCATGGAATAGATTTTTGGTACATCCTAATCAAAGGGATGCATGTAAGGGTTCTAAAGTGGCTAAAATGAGATCACTTCACTTGATCAAGCCACCAACCTCCACTAACTATTAAACAAAACTAAAACAATTTCTGCACATTTCCTTTTCCCTCTTCAAAATCGTGTTCTCCCAAAGAAAAACCAAAAATTTCTCTTCTTCATCCTTACCTTGGTTCGGCCATAGAAGAAATGAGGGAGCTTTGAATTTTTTTCTTCAAGTCTTGGGTGAATTAAAGTTTGCTATCTTCACCCTTTCTTCAACTTTATGAAGAAATTCAGATTTGGTGCTTGTTTTGGAGCTTAGGGTTTCAGCCACTTCAAGGAGTTTTGTAGGTAAGTTAATTTTCTAGTTTGATAAATGTTTATTGGTGGTTGAATGTTGAAAATAACCTAGGTTAGAAGAATTTTTGGATTGGTTAGGGGAAATAGGATTGTGACCGAACCTATTTGGGGATTTTGGGAAAAATATGGTTTGTTGTTTAAATAGAGCAATTAATGATTTAATTAGCATTAAATAGTTATTAATTTGATGTTGTGTTGATGAATTGAAACTTTGGGTTGGAATTTTCATTTGGACCGAATTGGATTAGGGCTTTTAGGGGAAATCTTGTTCCTTGTTTAATTAAGTAATTTATGATGCAATTGAGGTTAAATGTGTATGAATTGTATGGTTTTTATGTCAATTGAACTTTGATT